>SIJG01000105.1:342500-487055 GCA_023374025.1 Heterodera schachtii
TTAATTTGTCTAATTTCCCTAATTTGCCTCCCCTAATTGTCAAAGATCCCGTCCAAATGATCGTGCCTCGCTTTTGCTGCTCTTCTCCAGTTGCTTTGCCTGCTTGGCTCTGTGTTCTCTGCTCTTCTTGGAGAATGGTCGTGGTTCGGCTTTTCGGCTTTCGCTCTCTGTCCATCGCTTCTCTTTCCCTTTAGGGCTTTTGCTCATTTACGGCACTTTTTCCGCGGAAAGTTCCGACACTTCGCTGCCGTCTCAGTCCCATTGTTCGGCACTGTTCACGGGCCAACCCATCGCGGTGTTTCTGTCCCTTTGGCCGAATGATCAAATGCCGCAGCTTTTTCGGCTGTGCCTTGGTCCTGTGTTTTTTTCGGTGCTTTTCTGTGCTTCGCTAATCGGAAGTGTGCCCTTCCACCCGACCAGCAGAGCTCTTCCTTTCCTCCCTTCTTCAGTTTCGTTGTCTCTTTTTCTTTTGGCTTTGTCCATGCGACCCGCGCTAATTCAAAATCGCTTCCGACGGCCATTCGGTGGTTTAATTGGCAGTCGGAGAAGTCGAAGACGCACCGTAACCAAACTGCCACTGTTGGCTAAAAATACCGTACCAACAAAGGACAATGGGAGCGAATGAAAGTGATCTCATAAATTTATTATCAAAAAATATAAAATGAATGAGTGCCATCGAATGGAATGTTTTGGGAAATGAAAACCGAAGTACTCCCAGCAATTTGCATCTTTTCACCTAACAACCGCCGTTTGTTCATCTACGGCTTCGTCCTGCTCCTGCTTGATCCTTCGTCTTTCTCCTCCGTCCCTTTCGCCGGCCCCGAAAAAACGAATGGCGCCGTCGGCGTTTCCGCCGCCTCGACAGTCTTCTGAAGCGTTTACTCCTTCGTCCGTGCCGTTGAGCATGTCCATTGGGGGTTCGGGTCCCGGTGGCGGCAATGGATCCGACAGGGGATTAAGTGGACTCTGAACGGTTCAAATTTATTTATTGGCGCCGCTTTAAATGCTCACATTTTGATGAAATGAGTGTACGCGGTTTCGCCCAGCAAAGAAGGGCTGTTGCTGAACAGCAACTGCCGCTGTACTGCTTGAAATTGTCGTCGTTGGCGGAGGCGAAGGAAAATTCGGCGGGGCGTACACCGAAACGGAGGAGGGCGGGGGCGGATGGGAACGGAAGAAAAGGGGGGCGGAGGAGAGCAGCGCGGGGTGCTGTTGCAGCTGAGGAGGCAGCGAAAGGGGCGATGGGCGCAGTTGGAGCCACTAAAATTAATTATATAAAGTTACTTTGTCGACTTTTGCCTCGGGTGCCATTAAGGCGATCGCCGGCTGTCCGCTGAGCTGCGCGAGACGGCGTTCAACCGAAATGGACAAATAGTCGTCGAACAGCAGACGGATCTGCAAGACTATGCCATTGGCACAAACCGACTTTGGCATTTACCAAGTGAAATTGGCCGAAAGAGGCGGCGGAGCGGAGAGTGAAGTCGCGCAGCACCAAAGAGCTGTAAAAAAAAAAAACGATGATTCGCCCCGCTCTTTGCTTCCTTTGGCACCTCCAAAAGGTCCACGCGAGAAGCAACTGTTTGCCACGGGCGAATTGCGCTTCGGGCGCCGTCGGCGGAGTGTCCTGCGGGGAACGCGCCGGTGTAAGCGGTGCCGGCGTTTGCAGCACTCGCGCGGCGAGACAGTCCAGCCAATCGGCCCATTCTTCCAAGCGCCGGCGCTGAGACAACCCGGCACCGAACTGTTCCTCCAACGAACGAAGCCAACCCGAAGACCAATCGCAACACCACTGAAGCAAATTGAGAAAGGAAAGAAAGGGGTGAAAGAAAGGGGAGGAAACGAAGTCGAGACTCTCGAAAGAAAGGACAAAAAAAAAACGAACATTTCCCAAGGCAATAAACGAACCTCGACCTGTTCGTGCAGCACAGCAAAGTCCAACCTGAAAATGCAATAAATTTGAAAATGTTGGAATTCTGTGCGTTTTACCTGGCGAAGTCGGCGTGCATTTGTGCCATTTGTTCGTCGCTTTGGAGCACTTCGCGCGCGGTGACCGCCAAATGGGCGACCGAACTGAGCCGAGTGATCGCATTGGACAGCAGCCGCACGCCGGCCAACTTGAGCTCACGCAGCGCGGACGGAGCAGCGGCGCCCAACGCTTTGGCCATTGAAGCGCAAAGATTTTTGGCAAAAGGACGCATTTGGGGTAACAAAAGGTGAAGCCGATTTGGTGGGTGAGCTGAAGCAGAGGAGGGAGGGCATTTGAGTGAAAAAATGGAAGCCAAAATCTCTCAAGATTTGATAAATTCCAAATCGGTCGGGCTGATTTTGAATTTATCCTTGGCCAAATCTGTGAGACTCACCAGCCGAGGGAGACGGACGGAGCGGATCGGGCAAAAGTTGGTCGAGCAGCAATTGGTAGAAGCACAGGTCGACGTTCTGGACGAAGGCCAAAAGTTGCGGCACAGAACAAAGCCGAAACAGAATATCACGGCACAATTGCATCTGATGACCCCCGGGCAATCTGCCGAATTGGCAAAACAATCAGTGAACGAACAAAACAACAACAAAACACTGACAGTTCCTCCTCCGCGCCGGCGGTGCCTCGGCCGTTGTCCGAATCGGAGGCACCGGCCCAAAAACGGGCCCACACATTCTCCACCGATTCGAGTCGCAAGTGGCGCAAACATTCCAATACTTCCTGAAAGAGCAATCAATTAAAGGCAATTAAATGCTATTAAAAGTACAATCAATTAAAGTCAATTAAATGCCATTAAAGGGACGGGACCGAATTGTGCGCTTCGTAGTCCATTTGGAATTTGAGTGCATGTTGCACCTGAAGCAAAGTTAAATGAAACGAAGGCAAAGGAAACGCGCGGCAACGACCGTCAACCCAAGCGGCAACAAAGCCTCGTCCAAAGAGTCATCCAACGGCAAAGAGACGCGCGGAAGGGCGGCGCCGGCGGACGCCGAAAAGGCGTCTGGCAGAGGGAAGTCGGCACTAAACAGGACACAAAAGTGGTCCGATTCATGGCTCATTAAGCGACATAAAACTCAAAAAATTGCGGAAGTTGAATCATTGGCAAAATTATGCCGGAAACGTCGCCCTCCCCCGCCGCCTCTCCGTCTCCCATCAGCCTTATCCCGCCCCCCCCCCCCCCGCCGCCCGTAACACCCCCTCCGGCTTCACCACTTGCCTTTGTCCGCGTTGCTGTCGCTGTGTCGCCGCTTCGTCCGCTCCGTCCATATCCATCATCGCCACGTCAATGCTGCTGCAGCTGTTCGTCTCTGCTGGTGCGATTACGGCATTTTTATGCTGTGTTTGATTGCTGCCCTTCCGCGTGCCGTTTCGACGCGTGCCGCGTGCCGTGGGTGTCGCGTGGTGCCTTTGCTGCTGCGGTTGCTCTTGTGCCGCATCATCGCTGCCGCTGGGGAACACCCGCGGAAAGCCATCGCGCAACAGCGCACTGCTCGGTTTTATTCGAATTCTGTGCCGGAAAAGCTTTAGCAATTTGGCCAAATGCTTTTGTCTCCTCCAATTCTGACCCCGAGTAATGATATTTGGAATTGCCGCGTGTCCCCAGCCGACGCGTCAACAAATCTTTGAATGAATTGCGAATTAATTTGCCAAACGAAGCTGCGTTCACGGGGCTTATGCCAATTTCCCGGCAATGGCTTAAAATATTTGAAAAGTGTTTGAAGTTTGATAAATTTCACTTTTGGTAGTGTTCGTAGAGAGTGCAGCGCGGCAGAGAAGCGCCGGGGTACGACTCGTAATTGGCGTGGAGCCATTCCAACTGAAAGGGGGCAATTGGACAATTGAATAAGCCATACATCCATTAAGAAAAAATTTCAGCTAATGAAAAAATCCTATTTTCTTAAATGGTTCCACATTTCCTTGAATGAATCTTTTCATCATTTTCTTGCGTTTCCAATGGTTTGTCTTTCTTTCCAAAAAAATGTCCCCCAAATCCCCCCCCCCCCGGCAATGTCCCTTTATGAAATGCCGACTCGGTTTGTGCCATCCCCCCCCTTCCTTTCCCCCTTTCCCTTTCATTTTCCCTTTTTCTCCCAATTATTTCCGTCCATCGGATGAGCCCATTCTGCGCACACCTTGCAGCTGGCGAACGCAAGAAATGACAACAATTATTCTTTTCTTTTGTGTGTCGCCACTCGTAATTAAAGGCCAACATGGCCATTAACGAAAAATCAACAAAATCAGAACAAAATCCCAAAGTAAAAGCATCTTTGGGGACGAAATGTACGTCGTTTAATTTTCGCAAAATTTCCCGAATTTCCCCCCCCCCCCTCCCTTTGTAATTTTCCCCTTGTTGCTTTAGGCCATAAATTTGTTTTGTCCGGAAGAAAGGGAAGAGGAAGAAAGAATAATGGGAAAAGGACGGAGGAAGGGGGGGGGGATACGGTAACACTTTGGACCATTGGGGAAAGGCAACAATGGCATTGGCATTGCATTTGTGGCATTTTGAAATGGTTTTATTGTGGTGGAGGTTGTGAAATTTTGGAATCAGTGCCAATGGCTCAGTTTGCCGTTGGCATTTCACCCGGTCACAACCGACCGTTTCTGGTGCGGCTCGCATCGTATGTCCCGTGCCGCCCGCCTCTTGCGAGCCGTCGTCGCCGGTGAGCAGTGCCGCCTCGTCCTCCGTGCCGTCCCCTGCGGTGCCGTCCTCCTCCTCTTCCTCCTCTTCTCTGTTTCTGCTGCTTTTGCTGTTGTTACTTTTGCCACGTTTGTCATTTCCAATGTTCCCACTTGCCTCCACCACAACAACAAGCGATTGCTTCTGAAAAAGTGACAAATCAAAGTTAATTTAATTGAATGCTTCCCTCTTAGTGCAAAAAAGGAAATTTTAAATTTCAAAATCTCACTAATTACCCCTCAATTGCCCCAATGCCCCCCCCCCCTCCGTCCCATGTCAATTCTCGTCTGGTATTTTTGTTCGTATCCCATAATTATTTTGATCTGCCATACTTCCGCCTGTGCTGTGCCGAGTTCGACATGCGTTTTGTGCCGTTGGAAGTGTTGTGGCCCCGCTGCCGATGCTGCTGTTGCCGGGTGGTGGTGCTGCTGCTGTCTCAGCACATACGTGGCGTGTTGGCCCAACGCCGGGGGCGTATTTCCGTCCGAATTTTGCTGCTGTTGAATCGGATGGTAATGCTTAAGGGAGGGAGAGCGCAAGTTGAGTTATTGTTTGGCTTGGATGGATTGTTTTTCGGTGCCTTTCTTTTCCCGCTTTTTGCCACCTGCTGAATTCCGTTAATTTGGCCGGTCCCTCCGACCACCACTACGAAGATGTCCCTTCCCGCGTTGGACCCGTCGCTAACTGTCGCGACGGACCGCTCCCAACACGGCGGCGGCGGTTGCGGCTCCCCAGTTAAACCGCAGAGCATTTTTAAGTCCAGAAAGGGTGTGGTGCCAAGCGAGTGGTAACCCGTGGCGATGGAATGGGGGAAATGCCATGGAAATCCGGAGAAAGTGGCATTTTGCCCCGTGGGATTGGCCCTTCGCTGCCGTGGTTCCTAGGGAACGACCAAAGGGGGACAGGTGAGCGAACATTACGACGTTCATTTTTGAATGGTGCCCAAAACGGTGCTTTATGCGGTAAACTTTGGTCTGTGCCGTATTTGCATTTAATAAAATTTGCCGCTTCCCCCGCGCCTTTGGCTCTTTTTTTGTTTTATTTTTTCACTTTTTGCATTTGCGCCGCGTTTTGTCCGCTTTTCCCTTTTGCTCACTCTGCTCCCGTCGAATGCCATCATTTCAATTTCGGCTCCTTCTGGCGATGAGTGCAGCTGCTGTGCCATACTCAGCTGAACGATGCGTCGCTGGGGCTCGAAAAAGGCGGGTGCCGCGCCTTGTGGCAACGCAACAGCACTTTGCTGCATGACGGGTGGCGGGGCGGTCAAAATGTGAAAGGTAATTGGATGGGCGACGCCAAATTCGGCTGGGCTCAGTTTGTTAGCCTCAAGACATGGCACGGGAGGAGGAGAAGAGCCGGACGAGTCCAAGCTGTACATCCAACAGCCGGCAGGTGTGACCATTTGGTGTTGGTTCAAATGGTGGTCCATCGACGGGTGATGGTGGTGGGAGACCATCGAAGAGCACGATTTGGTGGACGACGGCTGCGAGGATGAGGAGGAGGACACCGTGGCCAGAAACGGGGGCAACTCCATGCTGCACGAGGGTACCGGTGGTGGTAATTGCAAAGCGTGATGACACTTTCACAATGAAAGCGTTGGATCGATGTGCTTTCGCTGTTAATGTCCCCGGGGGATAAATGGCGCCCACGGCGATGACACGCACAACGTCGGCTGTTCGTAGAGCGAAATGCGCCGCCGACAGCAGCTGTCTTCGCTCGGCCTTATCGTAATCCGCGCCGCGCAGTCAGAGGGCCTTCCCCCCCCCCCCCGCTTTGATTGCCCGAGGGCCAAAGGCTTAAAGACCTTTTGGTGGCTTAGGCACCATACGCTCGCGCACAACGCAACCGCCGTTTTGGCCATTAGCGACAACAAACGGAAGGGTTGGCATGGGAACCAAAGTCTTAACGGAAATGGCAGACCGCAGCAAAAATTGGCAAATTTAATTGGTGAAAAAGTTTAATTGGAAGGTCGATTTAGGGTGAGGAAATTGTTGAAGCAAATGGCAAATTGAGTGTCAAAATAAAAAGCATTTGTTTTTTCATTAACTAAACCTAATTGGTGCCATTGCCCTTTTAACCCTTCCCTTCTAATTGCCCCCCCCCCTTCCCCCACTCTTTCTCACCTGCTGCTGCTGTTGTTGTTGTTGTTGATAGTAAACGTTCTGTTGTCCCCCATATTCCGCGCTGTTCCGCTGGTGTCCCCCTGCGTTGTTGTGCTGCTCGAATTCGCCATTTGTCACTGCCGCCGCTGCGTAAGCGTTCTGCTGCTGTCTGAACAACGACGGATTATTCTGCTGCAGCTGATGGTGGGGCCCAAAGTTCGACGGGTGCGGCGCCGGTGGCAATTCCAACCAGCACCAATCGGGCGAAAGGTCCGCCGCTGTGGAAGCGGACGAAAACGGGGACGGCGGACTGTCGCCGCCATCGCGGGGCCCCGTCCCCGCCACTGTCCCCGACAAATCATCGCCAATTAGTGGAGGCAAAAAGTTGTAATTGTGAAGGTGGTGGGGGTGGTATGGGCCATTGCTGCTGCTGTGCCGAATGTCTAACTCCTCAATCACCACAACGGCACCACCCGGTGCCGAACTCGGCGGACCCAAAGCGGGGGCCGGCACAAAAATGGGAGGATTGCTAACGGACATTCCATCCTCCTCAAAATTGCTTGAGCACACAAACATCATTTTGTTGGCACTTGGCACAGAATATTTTTGGGATTTTCAGAGAAATGCGAAAATTTTGGGCTTAATGATGCGAATTCTGCCCATAGGTGAGGTGCGAAATGGCTCAATTTGTGCTCATTTAGGCGCAGTGGGCGGTGCCGGGCGAAGGGGGGGGGGGAGACGGGGGGGGGGGGGTGGACACCGTTGCTGGACACCGTCTTGCCACGCCCTCCGAACCCTGCGGTCAGCTGAGACGGGGAAGACGGTAGGTAATATCCCCTGGGGGTGTTTCTGGCAGTGCCACCCTTTGGGCCGTTCTCTCCCGAAATGAATGGACAAATAACGGACACTCGGCACCTTCCCTGCAATTTTCACACTCGAAATTTCGAAAGGAATGAGTGGTATTTGTATGGAATGAATGCAAAGGCGGGAATAAAAAGGGAGATAAATTTGGAAAGACGCAATCGAAAAAAAAAACTGACCCGACGGATGGCACGGAAATCATTGGCAGAAAAAGCGAAAGGAATGAAATGACCAAGAAAAGGTCATTTGGATTTTGGAAAAGAATGGCATGAAAAAGTCGTTCAGCATTTTCAGTCTTCATTTATCTCTTAAACACATTTTAACTGATTTTAATGGACAAAAGTTTATACAAAATAAAGGGGAGGGAATGTTTTGCATGGGAAGCCCCGGGGAAAGGGCGAAGGGAAAGTGCCGTTTGGGATTGGCATTTAAAAAATGCCATAAAATTTAAATTTCAAATAAGTTGTCAACAAAAAAAGTAATCAAAAAGTTTTTTAAGCCATAATTTAAATTAGCCAAATTGGGTGTGAATTGTGAGGTTGGAATTGAGATGCTTTAACCAAGCTTTTTATGGATTATAAGCATTTAAATTGGTGCCGTTGATTAAAAACAGGCGATACCTTCTGTATAATTTAAAAGCCAAAAGAAATGTTGGACAAAGTGTGAAAAGCGAAGTGATGGAGTGAACGACGAGTGAAGGGGGAGTGCGGTGTCCTGGTGATGGGTGGTCGTGGGGGGGGGGGTGGCGAGGTTCGGCACATTCCGACCCCCCCCCCCCCCTGGGCAGTGCCCTCCGTCCATCGGTCCGTCCGTTGTGTTGGCGACCATCACCACGGGGACGGAGAGTATATCAGTATCCGGATGCGGTAACCCAGCATCACACATCGCCAGGGCACGGGGGGCTGCACCAACCCCCGGGGAGACGGACGACGCCAATCGTAACGCCCCTGGCAACAAATCGCATCGCCATGCCCACCAGCCGAGGCACCCGAAGTTCAGTCGGAGAACCATGAGAACAGTTCGCGGCCTGGAGAACCAATTTCCGGGGGAACATCCTTTCGAAGGTTGTCCAGGATTGAGCAAAACCAACGGCGGGTGACCAGGGGAACCATCGGCACAGCAACGGCACCACCCGACCAATTTGGGACGGTGCCAAGGAAATGGGGTGCCATGGCATCAGCCAATGGTCGGTTGGCAAGCGATGGCCGTCATGGAAATGGCGGACGATCACCTTGGCCACTGAAAGACCTTCAGCAGAGGACGGACACATTATCAGAGCAGAAATTGGAGAGCGAAGAGGAAAAATCCGAAGGGTCCCCCAAACCGACGAAAGACCAAAGAAAATTGACAACGGAGGGAACCCTCTCTCTTACTTCCGTCAAGTCTCTTTCAAAAAACATTTTCCCACCTTCCCCCCCCCCCCCCTTCAATCGGTGCCCTTCCCCCAGCTGTTCTTCCGGATGTGCCGCTCACAGGCACATTGTCAATTTGACCGAATCTGTCCCCCAATGTCCACGGATTAATCGCCTAATGGGCCGAAGAGAACGCCCCCGGGGGGGGGGGGGGGGCGTCGACCCCGCCAATTATCGGCCAAAAGCGTGGGGCTGGTGGAGCGAATGAATAAATGAAGACACTGGATAAGAACGAATTTGGGAATGAGGGAGGACAGGTGCGCCCATAGGGGAGGGGAGGAAACGCATCAATCGGAGGAAGAGGGAGAAATGGGAGAGAGAGAGAGAGAGAGAGGGAGAGAGAGAGAGAGAGAGAGAGAGGGGAGAGAGAGAGAGAGAGAGAGAGAGAGAGAGAGAGAGAGAGAGAGAGAGAGAGAGGAGAGAGAGGGGGAGAGAGAGAGGAGGGAGAGGGAGAAAGCGGATGGAAGAGCGGGGGGGGGGGGGGGCGGGGGGGGTAGAAATCGGAAAATATAAGCCTCGGAAGGGGAGGGGACATGGGAGAAAAAGTGGACGGATTATGAGGGGAGGGGGACAACAAGGGAATGTGGACAGTTCAGTGATCCTTTCCCTATTGTACCGCTGTAAAAGCGACGTCGGCTGGCAGTACGGTGCTGTCGATACGGTGGCGAACAGAGCGGCGGCGCCGGCGAACCCCGCGGTGCCATGGGCGGCTAACAACGCATGCGCGGGATGGGCAGAAAGGGACGGAGTGGCGACATTCGAATGGCCCGGCATTTGGCCTAAAGGGCAGCGGAAAGTGTCCGAATCCGTCAGCCACACCAATGGGCCAACATCCGAAGAAGAACTTACCGAAAATGGCCCATGCGCCCCCGGCGTATCCGCAGGCACTCGTCGAAACTGTGGGCATCGCCGGAGGGCCCCGACGCATTTTTGAAGTTTTTGTTAATAGAGTGGGCACAAATGTTAGCCAATTTCCGTAATTCCCCAAAAAAGAATTGGTTGGCTTACAGTAAATGCCATTTGACTCAATGCCTTCCCATAAATTTTTCATCTCTCCTCAAATACCCCCGCAGTTTCGTCCCCCCATTCATTCAGTGCTTTTGAGCATTCACTCTATGCTTTGGCAAGCCAAATTAACAATTCCGACAGGGCAAAAGGGGGCATTGGCCAAAGGGATCAATGGCATTTTTAAATTGGAAAAGGTAAAAGTTAAACGACAAAAAGATGCATTTGAAAATAATTTATTTGTATGTAAAAAAGCAACGACAGCACTAAACAATTTAAAATTATTTCTCGATTTCACGTTTTTCCTCTTTCCGCGCTTCGTTTTCTTTACTTACGCCCGTCCCCCCTCGTCCTTTGCCTTCTTTCCGATTGCCAATGTCCGTCCCTTATGCTTTTGCCCTTTCGGCGGGGTCGGCGGCGGCTTCGTAACTTTTTCGCCCTTGAGCAACTTCTCAATGTCATTTTTGGACAGGGTTTCGTGCTCCAACAGAGCCTCGGCCAACAAATGATGCTCCTTCTGAAATTGCCATTTTAAAAATGTACACTCTTTGTTTCTGTTGTCCAAACACCCTTTCATATTGTCCCCCCCCCCCACCTTTCGCTTCGTCAACAGTTCCTTAACGCGTTCGTGGCTCTGCTGCAACAGATTTTCAATCTCCCGGTCGATCGTTTCGCTGGTGCTCGGGCCCCTTTCCACACAAAAGCCTTGCTCAGATTCAATCGGTTCCACCTTAAAGAGAACATTGCGATAGGAATGCTTTTGATTGTCCAACAGTGAAGTCGCGAAGTCCGGCCCGGTCACTCATTCCGAATAATTTCACCATTCGTTCCGCCACCTTAAAACGAATGCTTTTGTTTCTTTCATGCCAATTCCCCCTTTTTGCCTGTGTGGCGCGCCGCAAATCCGAAGTTGCGCCCGTGCTGATGTGTTCCTGGCCAAAAACCAATTCTTCCGCCACTCGGCCGCCCATTGTCACGTCCAATTGAGCGAGAAGCTGTGCTTTCGTTTCCTGGTAACGGTCCTTGTCCGGCAGTTGCGATGTCTGCAATTAATGAACCGTTTTTTTCCAAATCAAACGCGAAATACTCACATGGCCGAGAGAAGTGCCTCTGGGAATGATGGTCACTTTATGCAAAGGATTCGAATGGTCAGAGAAATGGGCGACGATGGCGTGTCCCGCTTCGTGGAAGGCTAAAAACATTGGGAAAGGTGCATCAGCAACATTTTACAATTGACAATTCCATTCTAAAATATTTTTGCCCTTCCAATTGTCCTCCATTCCTCCCTATTTCCGAAAATACCCACCGGTGTATCGGTTCTCTTCCTCATCCGGCAGTCGCCCTTTGATTCTTTCAGGTCCCATCAAAACACGATCTGAAATTTAACAAATTTTATTTAAGTGTTTGCATTTGATACCTCTGGCTTCGTCCAAATGGGCCATGTCCACTTCCTTTGCCCCTTCTTTGGCCGCCTTAAGTGCTGCTTGGTTGACCAAGTTTTCAATGTCTTGAAATAACAAAATTCAGTAATTTTCCAACCCTGTAAAGCAATTTCCCACCTGCGCCAGTAAATCCGGTCGTTCCTTTGGCTAATTGGGTAACGTTAATGTCGCCATGCACAATTTTGTCCAAATACAGTCTTAACAGTATTTTTGGTAATTGCGTTAGATTGGGTAATTATTGAAGGACCAAAAGTAGTTTTATAAAATCTTTTTACTTTCAACCCATTCTTTGATTTTGTTAACCTGAAAATGTCCTTTCGGCTCGGCAAGTCCGGCCTCGATACAGTGACCTGCACATCGAATCTGCCCGGTCGAAGCAGTGCTTTGTCGAGATTATCAACTCGGTTTGTGGCACCGATCACGATCACTCCCTGGTTCTGTTCAAAGCCGTCCATTTCGGCCAAAAGTTGGTTGATTGTTTGGTTGGCATGCGGATGAATGGCACTGTTTGTCCGTTTCGAGCCCACCGAGTCAATCTCATCGATAAACACAACGCAAGGCTGATTCTCCTTGGCCAAACCTGGAGAGTAAAGGGATCAGAAAATTAGGCGAATAATTATTCAACGAAAATATGGTAATAAATGCGAGAGAGAAATCTGTAGCAAATTTAAGAAAAAGAAAGGTCGACAAATGAGGGGACAAAGGAACAAAACCGAAAGGCAAACTCACGAAAGAGTTCACGAACTCGCTTGGCGCCCTGCCCAACGAGAATCTCGTCAAACTCGGAGCCGACCGCGTGGAAGAATGGACAGTCAGCTTCGCCTGCGATAGCGCGCGCCAAAAGCGTTTTGCCCGTCCCCGGAGGGCCAACCAACAGAACACCCTGAGAAAAATATATTAGATTCAAAATGTTATTGACCCACGGACTTTTGGCAAACGAGCACCAAGCGAAGTGTAACGACGCGGGTCCCTCAAATAATCGACAATTTCTTCCACCTCCGCCTTGGCTTCGTCCATCTATCAATTAAAACAGAATTAAATACATTTTCAATTCAAATCGAACCCCGCGCACGTCGTCGAAAGTCACATCGACTTTATCGGTGGTCCAACTCGGCTGATCGGTGAGTGATTCAAGCAGTGAACCGCCACCCGTGTTCACGGTCACTTTCTACAATAAAATGAGTGAATTGTCTGGTGTATAAAAACTGTTGTTTGCCATTTGTGCCTTGGACATACATTAATATTATAAAAATTTTGCAAAATTATTAAATACAAAACCAAAAATAGGCATTTCTGATGCAAAATTGCTAAATGACTCAAATTTTACAATTTCCTAGCGGCAAAATCGCAAAATTTGTTTCTTTTTTTAAAGCGAATTCTCAAAAAACGCATTTGGCGTCGTAAATCAAGGGCATTTTCTGATAATACTTATGCTTTTGAGTTATTTAAGATTTGGAAATAAGCTTCTGAATTCATTTTATCGGTAGCCCGAAATGTCGGTCTCAATTTCTCAGTTTCTTAGGGAGTGCAAAAGTCAAGAATGCATAGCCCAAAAAAGCCATTGGTATTTTAAGCGCAAAAGTCCGAGCGCAAAGTCCGTGCGCAAATGTCTAATTCCAATTGGGGCACAAATGTATGTCCGGGGCGTAAATGACCAATGACCAAACATAAATGTGTGCACACGTACGAACTAGAAAAACGTATGTATTTTAATATAATAACAGATTAATGATTGCTAAGTTATCGGCTTATAACCATCCCCTGTTTGATAGGCTATAAATTTTGTTACTTGGTCAATGTATACATTTACGTTATCAAACGAAAGCTGGAAGTCTATAGAAAAAGTTGAGTGCTTGTTTTCCCGGTATATTTTTTTCTTAATGTAAGTATTTGCTCAAACGAAGGATGGTCATTTATTGAACGGTGAAATGCAATAAGTATATTTATCTTAAATTGACTAAATACAGCTGCAGTTATTTACTTTTAAAGGACGTATTTAACCACCTTTTTATTATTGTTTTTGTTTACCTGAATTCCGAAGTACCAAAGTAAAAGTTGAACAGTGCCGATGACAAAAAAGGTGAACGTTGCCAATTTGACCATGTAAATGACGACGGATTCACCAAGACGGCCAAAAAAGGAAGAAGAACGACCGAAGGGAGAATCAGCGAGTCGCACGACTAAAGTCGGCTTGCTGTTGTCAGTCGTCTGTTCCTTAACAATCCAATCAAAAACTCAAGGAATGAAGAATTGGTCAATTAAAAATTACGCGGGATGGGTTAAGAAATTGGTGCCACCACGGCTGATCAGAAGAGCCATTCGAAGCACGATCCGTTGACGCTGCTGTTTTCGTGAGTTGACCCCGTCGAAAAGAATGAATGCTTCGACACCGAATACCTAACGATAAAATTAATGGAATGATCATCCAACCGCAGCAAAAAAAAAAAGCAATAAACTCACAATGACGAAGAGCTGGAATTAGTACAGTGATTCGAACAGAATTCATTTGCTGAATAACAGAAATAACAATGTGTTAACAGTTATACTCAAATTTTAACATGAAAATTTAAAAAGATTAAGAAAAAAAAAACAACTAACTCAAAGCCCTACACTAATTTGTAAGGTGACAAACTAAAATAGTTTTAGTTCTGCGGCAAATAGAAGCTAAATAGGAATATATATGTATATACATAAGTTGTGAAATTTATCCTCAAAATAAAAACTAGGACTCTAAAAAACGAAAACAAGTTTAATTTGTGAAATTTTGGCTTGGGAATATCAATAGCTGTGCTAGAGGTTTCGAAATACTAAAATAATAATATAGGAAGAAGACAGTCTTAAAAATGAAAACAACTGTAAAACTTACATATTTACCCCAATAAAGTACAAATCTTTTAAAAAGCATTGGTCTCATCCCTGTTTATTATTGTTGTTGGGGGATTCGGTAATACTACCGGGCCCGTAGAATAAGAGAGTGGTAGTGGTTAAATGACCATGACCTTGTGGTAAAGGTAGGACCCCTTTTTTGAAAAAAACATTTCTTTTTAAAAGTCACTGAAAGTAAGTTTATAAGGGGTTTCAGGGTCGCTGAACACGAATCTGACACTCATTTTGACCAATTTCGAAACCCGGACCCGAATTCGAACAAGGTTGAAAATCTAAAAATTTTCAAAATTCTCAATTTTCGTTAGAATCTGCATAGAATGACCCATTTTTATTGTTAGAATAGTTTTTGACTAAAGCAAACAAATTTTAATCATTTAGGAACAAAATTGAGAATTTTAGATTTTCGACTTTTTGTTCGAATTCGGCTCCGGGTTTCGAATTGGTCAAAATGAGTGTCAGATTCATATTCAGCGACCCCGAAAACCTTTAGAAACTTACTTTCAGTGACTTTTAATAAGTTAAATATTTTTTTCAAAAAGGGGTCCTACCATCGGCGGTAGTATTACCGGGGATTGGAGTCCTTATAAAAATGTTCATTAATTTTATGGGATTTTAAATTTTTGCAAATTAAGTTAATTTTACGGGGTTTGAAAATTTCTTAACTTACCTATTTTGCTTATATTATGCAGATATGTTTGGCACTGATAACGATAATGGAGAGTCATCGCTAGGTGGCGATAATTTTACCTATTCTTCTGAACGGAATGAAGAAAATGTGGAGGAAATAAATTTTTACGGCATTTTGAATGTGTTAAAGGATGCCACAATGGACGAGATTCACAAAGCCTACAAACAGAAATGTCTGCTTTTTCACCCGGACAAACAACGGAACTTGAGTGATGCTGACATGGAAAAGGTTGAAAGAACTTTTGCTGAGGTTCAACGGGCACACAAAAGTGAGGCTTTCTTCTGGAACTACTAAAACCGGTCATTTGTCAATTAGTCCTCGTCGATCCATGCATGCGTCGCATTTACGATGTGATGGGAGTCCGAGGAATTAACTTGGAGGTAGGCGAATTGCAAAAAAAAAAAACAAGATAAACTGCTTCAAAATGAATCTAACTTAAATCGGTCATCTTAAGGGATGGCAATTGGTCGACCAGAAAAGCAGTGCCGAAAACATCCGAAAAGAATACGAATTTCTATGCCGTTTACGCGAAAATGAGATAGTGATGCAGATGTTCAACCCAGAAAGCGATTTATTTGCAAAGTTTTCGCTGGTTGGATGTTTTCAATCGGTGGACAGGTGAGAAAAACTTGTCAATTTAGTAAAAAAATTTTTAGAGGGGGTCGGTCGCCGATGGCCCTTTTTTTTTTGCTTTTCAAAACAGTTTTTTGCGGCGCGGTTTTTCCAACGAAAGAAATTTCGGGGACAGGGGGCCGGCGGTGCCGATAAGCGCCGCCGGTAAGATCTTTTGGCATTTTGGGTGTTATTTGTTAACAAATTTTCACCAAAGACAGCCACTTTTTGCGGTTTTGAACCATTTTCTTAAGAAAAATTGTAGGCGCCGCCGGGAAAATTTTTTGGACTTCTCAATGAATTTGTTAAGAAAATTTCCAAAATTTGCGGCCCTCCTCGCTGCGAACCTCCTCCCCCACCCACCTCTTTTACACCCCCCCCCCAAAAACATATAAATACTAAATATGGACAGAATTTGACTATAGACACCGAAACTCGAAATCTTCGAAAATAATATAGAATTTGCAATTTTCGGTGCTGGTCAATTAGGGTTTTTGCTTTAAGGTATGGGCCCGAATTAGTTGCCATGAGAATAAACCAAACCGTCGATTTTGCGTTATTTGGCTCTCATAAAATCGGAATTGGTGGAGCAACTCAATTCAATGACAAGGGAATCGGAAATGGTACTGTGCAATTACTTCACAAATGGGCGTACTCAATCGGCATGCAGCAAGAGGTGCGACTTTTCTAACCGAGAACAAAATAGGATTTATTTTCCGCGTTATGTGGCCCTTTGACTTTCCCACTTTCAGACAACTTTAAACATATCCCCGAAAATGGTTCACTTCTCGCCAAGATTCATTTTTGTAAACTCTTCGCCCGGCTCCTTTCTGCACAAATATTCCGTTGTCATTGAACCGACGCTTCGTTATTCCTTTTCGAATGCGAAACTTTTACCATCACTCAGTGCGAGTGAGTACATCCATCCTTTGGTACTTTTGGCACTTTTCATTTAGAATTGAATGTGCCTCTAATGCCCGGATGGCATGGCGTTGTTGCGCTTAATTTTTTTGGCAGTGCCTCAGTTTCGTTGCTTCATTTTAACGTACATAATCGTCCACGACTTTTCGTCACTTTCTCTGTATCATTTTGAGTTTGTCTATTTTTTGTCGTTTTATTTTATATTTTCACTTGTCATAATTCAGCTCCCTGCCGCCAGTTTTCCTTCTGTTCGCGTTGTTTACCACAATTCGAACTCCGATTGCCATTGGATAGTTCAGGCGGACATTTCCATGAGTCAAATCACTCCGTCGTTGAGTTACGAACGCCGCCTTTCCCAACATTTGCGAGTTGCACTTAAACTCAAGCTCAGCTACCCCTCCTTTCTGCTTCAGTCCAGCATTAAGTGAGTGATATCATCGATGTTAATTTAATTTGAGAGTTGCCCTTTATATAAATTCTTAAAATGCTGCAAAAAAAAAAAATTAGATTTCGAGCATTTTTGCCAATTTATGGAAAAAACTTAGGAACAATTTATTTGCTAGTCTTTATATTTTAAACTTTGAAATTTTAAAACCAATTCACGCGAGATACTGCCAAATCCCTGTGCGGGATCCCTAATTTTTCCTCTCACATAAAAAAATGCGATTCATCTTCAGAATCCGCACCAGCATGTCCACCTTCGAATTCTGCTTCGTCCTCTGTGACAATCAAGAGGATATCGTACAGGCCTTTGTCACTGGCGTTGTATTTCCATTTATTGCCTTTAATACTGCCCGGTTTATTTACCGACGACTGAGAAATGGAAAGACGAGTTAGGAAAAAATTCAAACGTACTATTTTAAGTGTAATTGTCTGCCTCACTTCCCTCTCAAATCCGCTTTACTTGTCGATTGCTCAAATTTTTGTTGATTTTATTGTTATTCTTTTAAGAGAAATAAAGGAAACAATTTGCAGGCAAAGTTATCTTTTGGAAATTCAATATAAAAAATGGTGGGAAAGAGATCGAATCGTATGCGTTGTAAGGCAAAAGGTCCTTTTGTATTGGCACGGCTCATGCGCCTAACCCAAAAGCACTTTTTTCATTTTTGCATTCGCTGAAATTGAAGTGGAAGAGACGGAGGGTGGTGATTGTGAGTTGGTGCTCTCTTGGTGGGCTCGGTGGTGACGACGGAAGTGTTGCGAATGGTCGTCGTCCGACTCGGAGGCGGAAGAACCACTGCTGTACGCGTAAGCGGGCGTATTTGTGGAACAGCGAGGAGAACTGTAAAAAACGGAGGAACAGAATTCCGACAAAGCAACGGAATTACCAAAGGTAATGGAGCAAAGGGACGCGATATTTGCCGCAAAAGTCGACGAATTTGACCAATTCAGCGCACGCTTCGAAATAGACGCCCTTACACTTCGGATTCACGCATTGGTTGGCTTAAACCCTCCGATAAATGCCAAAAGGGCCCATTGTCCGTCCCACCGGTGCCGAGGTAACCGAGCAAGTCACTGGGAAGCATCGTACGGCAAAAATTGGGGGAAAAGCGGATTTTGACCACTCGGGCGGCCAATTCCTTAAGGCTAGCCGGCTCCAAAAGAATTTCGTTGACGAAATCGGTGACCAACGGATTATTACGGAGACTCAAATATTCCAAGTTTTTAAGACGGGCAATGCCGGGCGGGAGAAACTGCCAAAATGAGCATATATTAAAAGAACACTGGTAACGAACGTTAAGGACCAAGTCGCTAACCTTCAGTCGATTGTTATGAAGTGCCAAATTTCGCAAACTAAAATTTACAAAAATGGAAAATAAAACCAAAACAATAAACAAAATGTACTTGCGAAGGCTGGCAATTGCGGTTGGTATTTGCTCCAGCCGATTGTCCGCCAAACCAAGCGAAGTTAACTCTGACAGCTGCCCGATTGTATCCGGCACATCGACTAACGCATTTCCACCCAAGTAAAGCACTTGAAGGTTGGACAAACGGCATATGTCCGACGGAAAAGACTGGAGACGATTGGCACCCAAATAAAGCACACGGAGAGACTGAAAAAACAAAGGAATTGAAAGTGAAAATGGGAGAAAGTGTCATCCTTTTCAATTTACAAAAACAAATGGAAGAGAATTAAAACTGTTCACTTTGATTTGGAGCAGTTCTCGCGGGAAATGCTCCAACAAATTGCCGGAAATGTTCAATTCCCGTAGACATTGCAGTCGTTGAAATTCTTTAGGCAAATTCTCTAGCAAATTGTTTCTAAGTGAAAGTTCGCGAAGGTTTTTCAACGAAGAGATCTCCTTAAGAAACAAAACATCCAAGGTTAATAATGCCAACTGAAAAATATATCGAAAAAAGGAGACTCACTTTTGGCAACAATGCCAATTGATTGTTGCTTATATCGAGGCTAAAAGAACAAACATTGACAAGACAAAAGCAAAAAGAGATCACACTCCCTCCCCCTTTCTGTTGATCCAAATAAACTACCTGATCAAATTGACGAATTACCTGATCAGATTGATGAACTGTGCCACCAACGGGGGGACAGTGACAAAATGGTTGTGAGCCAAATTGAGCAGTGAAATGGCGGCATGGTCTTTGTAAGTTGCATGTTCCCCCAGAAAAAAAGAAGAGGGAAGTGAGTCGATGAACCTACGCAAACAGAACAGTGGATTTCTGCCCTTTCAGCCAATATGTATTAGGTTTTCTAAGTTACCGTTGAGACAGGTCAACGGTATGCATTTGTCTCTCATCCCGCTGCTGTTGCAAAGACGCGCTTAATCACAAGGGTTTTGTTCGGTCCAGGGGCGGGCACGACGCTGTACGACCTATTTGGACAAACCACCGAACTTTAAGAGTGACACCCCCTTCTGTGTCCCAACGAAAATGGGCTTACAAAAACGCCCTAACCAGTGCTGCATATATAATTAGGATAGACTGACCCTTCCGTCAGAAGCGGCGGTGAAAGCCGTTTGGAAGGCGCAAGGGTCCAAAAAAGGAAATTGTCCATTTTTACCCGGTCCAAACAAATTGAATATGCCTGGAATTGTGCTATTTATTTCAAATGGGTGGGTTGGAATGCCCTTGGTGGCGTCTCTCCATCTCTTCCCTCTTCCTCATCACAAACGTCGTGCACACCCCTGGATCAATGAAAGTGATATCAGCGGAACGGTGCCGCAACTCACCGATTCTGACCATTACCAAGTGCATTGGCACTGTCTTCTCCGGTCCCTATTTGGGGGTTTTCTCCAAATGCCGTTTCTTGTTCTTTTTCGCTACTCGTCATTTTCAGTAAAATGTTTCGAGGTGATAGTCTGTTTTGCTGAGAGATGGGGTGGGAGGAATTGGTCAATTCAAAGTTCAATGAGAGACTAATAGCCCAATTAATAATAATGGGCTGAGAATTGTATTTTGGGGACCCTTTCATTTCTTAAGAACAAATTTTTGTTGATATCAGCGCCGAAACTGAGGCGGAAAGGCCGTGTATAAAAAGTGATCATGGGCAATGATTAGGGGGGGGGGGGGGAGGAGTTTCCCCGCCTTATCGGACCACGGTTAGCAATTGAATAATGTACAAAGTACAAACATTTCCGCAAATCCCCGTAAGTAAAACTAAGGGACCAATTTGGTGAGAATAAAAGATGGTAGTCGAAAAAATGAACTCCTTCGTCTATGAAAATTCAAAAACCTAACAAATGGTAAACCAAACAATAATAATTATAGTATTAAAACAGTAAAATACACATTATTAGTTAATTTGTTTAAATTTGATTCATAACCAACAGTTCCAAGGGGAGTGGTGGGGGAATACAGAGTGTTGTATTAATTCGTTTTCCCTTCCCGCGGTGGGACGAAAACAAAAAAAAGTGAACTATTTTTAACAGAATTAAAGATTTTGTTGCCCATCGAAGAAAGCCCCGCTTGTCCACTTTTTAAGAAATATGACTGGAAAATAATCGACAATTATGGTGTTTTACAGCTAATGAATGCATATATAAAAGACCGTATTTGTAATATTTCAAGAATAAGCAATTACTCTCACATCAATCAATGAGAGAAAGGAGTGCAAAAGAAATGATGCAATCGTATGCTATTATTTGGAATTGATTGATTGGCAATTTAATGTTCCAATAAATTAGACAAACAATTGGTATAGTATTTTTCATATTTTAGAAATTAATTACATTCCATAAAATTAAATGATTATAAACACCTTAAAAACATCTAAAGTTAAATCCCACTTTATTGTCCATTTTTTAAAAGGCGTCCATTCATTTGAAGCCCAAATTTGAGGAAACGGTCGTCGACTTAGTGGTGGTGATGATTGTCGCAAACATATTCTGCACCGTCGACTCCAACGCGGGCAGTGCTCGCCGTCCGCCGCTTCCGCCCGATTTGCACAGTTGGAAGAGTCGTCTGACCTGCGCGTCCCCCCGGGGGTGGTAGCGCGTGTTGTTCAACGCCTCTTCAGCGATGTTTCTGCAAAAAACGGATAAGAGAGAGAATGGTGATTTAAACGAAGTTTTGCATATTAAAACAGTCTTTTTTACTTACTTTGCCTCGCTTCGGCCAATGTCCTCGCGAATTTGGAGGAGAACGGTGAGAAACTCCGCGGGAATGTCGGGAAACTTGCGCATCATCGTCGACGCCTCCAAAGAGAGTAATGTTTTGTCCCGCAAATCCAACACTTCCGCAACTGCGGAAAGGACGGCAGAAACTGTTGGCATCTTTAAAACAAATATAAAAAAGAAAAAGAGAAATGCGTTGAGTTACCGGATAGTCGGGTTCATCAAAGAAAGCAGCAAATTGCTGTTCCACTCGTTTTGCGTCTGCTTTGATTCGCTCGGCTGCCAAGTGACGCTCCTCATATTTTGAGAAGGTCAGCCGTCTCAATGTTAGAGAAAAGGGATTAAACCAAAAATGGAGCAAAAAACAACCGGGTCTCAAGGCCAATGATGAATTCAGCGATCAGTTTGAACAACAACTCGTTCAGCAGAGTGTAGCGCGTTCCGAACCGAAGGTGGCGATAATCGCGATAGTAATCGGCTATTGTAATGCAAATTGTGTCTAGGTCAGCTGAACCCAAAAGCCTGTAGGAAAATAACAAAATTTTTATGATGAAATTAAAAGTTGTTTGATATTCTACGAGATTTGAAGTTTTCATGAGAAAGGAATGTCGTTGCTGTTATCTAACTTTTATATTTAAATTTAAAAAAAGTAAAACGCGCTATTTCTATTTAAAACAATAAAACTGCTTTTTTCCGAGAATGACTTGCCAAGATCGAGTCATCAACTGCTCCATATGCTTTTGAACGTCCTCCACCACTTCTTCAAGCAATGCTGATACACTTTCATTAATTAATCACTTTGCATATAAAAATTGACAAATTTTAGGGCTTACGCAAATTGAATGCCAAATTGCCATTTTTTCTTCAGCTGCTCCATTTTTCCAATCAACTCCTGGCGATTAATCACAGAAAAGCCGACGGAACGTACTGAAGGGGGGCCATAGGCAATGGTCGGTTCGGGCGAGGAAAGGCCGTCGATGGAGCCGCTTTCCATGGTAAGGCGAATGTGCTTTTCGAGTTTGTCAGTGGAGTCCACACAAATGTCCAAGTTATTGGCAATTGCAATCTGCACTTTTATCCTACAATTAGTGAGTTTTAAATCAATGCCAATGCCCACCACTTGTCGAAGTGTAACTTTGGAAATGCGACCGATCCTCAAAGTGTTTGCCTTTGTACGCCGTTGCCGCCTCTTTGTATTTGTTTGAAAAAATAATAAACTCATCGACGGCAACATCAATCACTCGCGGAACAATTTCTTGGGAAATTTCTTTGGAAAGAGACACCTTAAAATTACGCGGAATTAAACTCAAAAACGAACAGCGAACTCACCGTATCCTCGACCATTCCAAATAAAATGCTGGGCAACTGAGTGTAAAAGAATTTGTTGCTGTCCGTCTCGGGTGGCACTTGTTTATACCAATCCTAAAAATGCAAAAATAAACCACAGATATATATTTTTTCACTACGTCTTTTTCCTGCATCATTGTCTTGTCCAGCCATTCGTGCATATCTCTCCGAGTCATTTCGATGAATCGGTCGTGCAAATGATTGGTGGTCGATTTGGGTAGCAATGGAAACTCGTGGACAAGTGCTTGCGCTTGGATTCCCAATTTGGGATGGCCCAACATTTGCTCCCCTCTAAAATTATGTTGTAAATCATAGAATGAAGAGGGACCAATTTGTACGAGAAGAAAAGGCAATTTTATAAATTAAAAAAAACTACAAGATAACGACAAAGAAATCTCAGAAAATAAAAAAATTCATCAACAATTCCGATTGAGAGGTTTAAAAATCATAATTATTATCCCTGAACTTCGGCGTGTCCGGTTTAATGTAAATTGTCAAAACTAATCTCACTCACGTATAGCTTTGGATCCAACTGAGCAATTGCACAAGTTCATTCTTTTCAAGCGCATCGGAAGCTAATTTCTTGATCTAAAATTCAATTTAAAAAATTGGGTTTAAAAATACCATTTTTACATGAAGTGATATACTGTCATGATAATATTTGACGTATCGATCGTAAATGTTGTAGTCGGGTGGAAAACACGCAGAAAGCGACGTTCTGACGAGGCGCAAGTCGTCCACAACCCGACGACGACAAGCCTCCAAATATCTGAAAAAGCGTCATGTAGGAATGGTCCAATAATTTAGGCCTTTTGCCTCATTTTTCATTGTTTCACCTCGCCAACCATTGGCGATTGATTGCTTTGTCCTCCAATTGGTTCCCTTCCAACCGATCGTGCACATTCTTCAGCAACACTTCGAATAAACGCTGACGCCATTTTCTTGGTCGTCCTGGTGGCATGAAATTGTTGGACATCGGCTGTTGGTCCAAATAATAAATATCAATGCTAAAAAAAATTGGGATTTAATAAGTCTCTAACTTAAACTACCGTTCTTCACGCTCAATTATTCGCAACGCGGAGACCAACTGTTGCAGTGCGCTGTCATTGCCCTGAACTGCTTCCAAAGCTCGAGAACAAATGTACCAAATCTGTTTGCCCAAGTCTTCGACAAGTTTGTCCACATCGGAAAAATAGGTTTTGAGCAACTAAACTTAAAAAATGAGTTATTGTTATGAAAAAGATGAAAAAACAGAACATTTTTGTCGTATTCTCTGCGTTCAGAGTTCAATTTGTGCACTTCAAACATTAAGTCATCCCTGGCATTCTCCAACTCCATCACATTTTTATGAGCAAGTAAAAGTTTCCCGTCGAGTATAAAGCTGAAAATCACTTTTAAATCCTTGTTTCATTTAGTAACAAATGACCGACTCGTGCGTTTTTTCGATAGTGTCAGCCAAATTGCAAATGTGTTTGATGTTGTCCATTGCTATTGCGTATTGGCTGTGCTGACTGTTCGCTTTGCTCAGTTCCTTTAGTTTAATTCTCGCCGATGGAATGGACTGAAGACGGGCGAAGACTTCATGCATACTAAAAATGTAAAAGCTGAGTTTCGACTGATTTTTTTACATTTTTTTGCCTTTTGTCTATCTGTTTGACCTCTTCCCCCACAATTTGAAGATGCGTAATTGCAGACCGAATTCCCTCCAATTGCGATTGGACTCCCGTCCTAAGCATTGCTTCGACCGCAGCCTGAAAAATAAAATCTCATCATAAAACATGTGACCACTGCTTTAGGGTTTCAGATTAACAAAAACCCACCTTCTTTCTCTCAGCTTTTTTAAGCAGTTCATCTATTTTTTCCAACTGCGAAGGTCTTTGAAACATCGACCCAATTTGCAAAATTGCTGAGTCTTCAATTTCATTTTGTTTATGTGAATCCATCTATCTAAACAAGCTATCCAATGTTTGAAAAAGCGTTATCGTCAATAGAAAGAAGTAAATCGCAAAACAGAAGCCTGTAAACAAATAAAAGACAAAGAAAATTTTTGTTATTCTAGAATAAATTGTTAGTGAAATGTTCAAAATTCGGTATGTTTTCCCTCCTTCGACCCTTTTCCCGGCATTGTTTTGCCCTCCAACACAACTTCGATACATTCGGGTTGAGAAAGCAAAAAATCACGCGCATCCCATGCTTGAGAACCTTCTGTGATAAACGAAATAACGAATATTTTAAAATGATCCGACCAGAAAACATGTAAAGAACTCGATCATTATCGACAATGAACACTTTGGCATCGATGTGATTGTTGTGGAAGTTCGACAGCCATAACGAAGAAATTTTGTCGGTGAAGTCTTTGCTTGTTTTACCCTCAGATTTTTGATCCTTCACCGACACAAACATCATCACAGTTTGACCACTTTTCGTTAATTTTAATAACTCATCCGGAGAATCAGTCTTCATGAAATTTACGTCTTATTTATTAAATCCAAAGATTATATTGTAAGAATTACTCTTTGCTGAAGCGATTCGAGGTCAATTTGGGGCCTTTTTCGTTGGTAGGGAGGTTTTTCATCTTCTGGGAGTTCGTCTTCATCATTTTCTTCCCATTGATCATATAATTTTTCGATGTCAGCGTCCGTATAATCGCGAATGTCTTTGTGTTTATTTGGACAAATATATTTTGTTGATGACAAAATTAAAAATAGAAAAGCGAATGGCTTCAACATTATTAAGACCAAAAAATACAAATAATTAATTTAATTACATACGTTTTAATTTTGTCATATTTTATTTAATTTTTTTTAACTTTCCCTTGTTATTTTTATTAGACATTCTTTGGTTCATTGTTTTACGAATATTTGCAGGCATTGCAAATTAAAATAAGGAAAAGGCTAATATGACGAACCCTTCTACTCACTCCAATGATATCAACACAACAATTAGCAGAAACAACAATGATTTTGTAGTGGATGATTGCTTCGCGGACGACGATTTGCTTACACCGACAGAGGGTCTTTTACAATTAGTTTTAATGACGGAATTACTTTTACAATTTTCATTTTTAAATTAAGCTGATGGTTCTTTTTCCTTCAAAAATATGCCTTCTACTGAAATGACAAAATCATTTCTTGAGAGGGACAACTTTGAGAGCGAATTGGGTGCAACGCAGCAGGATGACCCTTTTGGCGAGGATTTTTGCGATATTTCAAGTAACGAAATAATTGACGTGTTCGCTGATGGAGATTTGGCCGGAAGGTGGTAATAAAAATTACAAATTAGAATTGCAATAAATTTTAGACCTGTCATCGTATTTTACGCTCATCGATTGCCTTCAAATAAAAATTTCGACCATTACAAATTTCTTCGGTTTGGTTTTACACTGTATTTTTAACAATAGCCAATTATAAATATTAAATATTTTTGGACGCAAAATTTTCTTTCCATTTTCTTTTCCTTTAGATTTATTCAATTTACTCTTGACAAAATTGTTGATTCCGATTATACCATCATTTACTTCCATTACGGACTCCGCTCCAACAATAAACCTCCATTGAAATGGCTCATCCAGGCGTATCAGCTTCTTGACCGAAGGTGTGTAAAATTATTTTCGTTCTAATTATATTTTCCTTTTGCAGATACAAAAAGAACTTAAAGGTGCGAATTTGGTTATTGTATTAAAAGGTCTAATGCGATTTAAACTTTTAGGCTTTGTATCTTGTTCATCCATCGCGATTCATCCGTTTCCTATGGGCGGTTTTTCAACCGTTCATTTCCTTTAAATTTGAACAGAAAATGCATTATGTCAACAGTCTCAATGAACTGAATTCGATCATATCAATTGTCAATCTCAATCTACCAGAACCGATAATAAGGTGGATAATAAAACGACGAATTTAAGAGAAAAATAAATAATAAATGTCAATTGAAAGGTACGACCGCTCTTTGCATTCCGCAACTTCCAACACTGTGTTTGACCACAATTCAGCTGCTTTTCAAAGTCAACCTCCACGACCAACTCAACAGTTTAATGTTTCGTTGAAATTGTAAGTAAAATTTCTCAAAAAAAGTTAGCGTAAGATTATGCCTAAAGCATTCTTGACCATCATCCAAATTCGGATTTGCCGCCCATTGTGTTGGAACTGATCTCTTTCTTGCGCGTTCATGGACTTAAAACTGAAGGTATTTTTCGGCGTTCTGCTCCCGTGACCAATATCAAAGAATTGCAGCATCGTATAAATATGGGTCAGTGGCATAGAAATGTTTTGTTTTTTAGCTTTTTATTTGGGTTTTTCTTAGGTGAGTCAATTGACTTTGCCAACGATTTAATGTTCCACGGAGACATCCAAAGCAGCGTTACCCATGCTGCCGTTCTTTTTAAAACATTCCTTCGTTCACTCGGCGAGCCATTAATCACAAACAAATTGTACCCGGAACTCACATTGTTGAACGGTGGGAACAATTTAGCCAGAAACAACTGAATTTAGTCTAAACAATTTAATATTTCTTATCTAATTAGGAATCGAAAAAATCGACCGCACTGATGAAATTCGTCGTTTTGTGCATAAATTGCCACCAGAAAATTATTTACTACTGTTAAAAGTTATCGAATTTCTCGTGGAAGTGGCGCAGCACAGTCACCAAAATTTAATGGATGCCAATAATCTGAGTGTCGTTTTTGGTCCAAATTTGACATGGCCGACTGATCAACAGGTGAAAAGAGAATGGTTCAAATAATGATACATTATTTTTTTACATTTAGGTTCCGATGGTCCAATTGAACAATTTGAACAGCTTCTGTTATTCGTTAATAAAAGATTTTGACGAGATTTTTGTAGATAAAATTAATTGATTGTTTAATTTTACTGCATTAAACTTTTTTCTCATATTCCATTTTGAAGCTGACAAATGAATGCGCCATTCCCTTTAATTTAATAAACGCGTCGTCAGCCGACGCGTGCCCTTTTTTTCCCTTGCCCTCACACATTCTCCGCCTGTCTCTTGTTTCTTTCTTTCTCTCTCTCTCTCTCTCTCTCTCTCTCTATCTATCTCCCTCTCTTTCTTTCTCTCTCTCTCTCTTTTTATCTCTCTCCTTTTTCATTTAAAAATTTAAGGGAAAAGCGTACGCATTCATTGCCAGGGCATAAAGAAAGCGTACGCAGCAACCGAAAAAGAAAATGTTCCTTTTGTGGCAAAGGCAGTTAGTAAAAATATTCGCTTCAATGGCCAAAAATGATACCGAATTTCAAACAAATGAGTGATTGAGGATGCTTTTCCTTGCTTGGTCCCTCTTCCATTTCGCCGTTCGCTTCGGTCGGCGCCATCGCTTAATCGCCTCACTCAACGAATTTTTTTCTGCATCAACGCCCGCCACTGTACGCCAACGTCGCCATGAAAGTTTGAGGAATGATCGTTTTGGAAGGTCAATATTCGGTAGAAATACATCGTCACCTTACCGTAGCATTTGTTGTCGCTCTAAAAGACCTTTCTCACCGTGCCAGAAGACTTTTCAGTGAGTTAATTGAATTTATCCTTTCGGTAAATTAGGTAATTAGAATTTATTGCAATTTTAAGCGTCGCTAATACGACGATAAAACGCGTCCCCAGTGAGCCGACTTTGCCCACAAAAAACAGTTACAAAAATGTGCGCAAAATTTACAGCGATGAACAAAGGGAAATTGTTGTATTTGATGGGGAAGAGGAGAAGCAGGTGAAAGGAAAGGAAAATAATTAAAAATAACACTTACAATTACATATATATTTCAATATCACAAATGAAAGCACCCAATTCATTCATTTTTTAGTCGTCGTTTTGCTCTTCCGAACGGTCCGAGCCGACTTTGCCTTACGCAAATTTTCAGTTAAATTCTGTTCAAATTGATGCGAATTGTGTGTGTTTTTCTGCAAAGACTTCTTCCATTGTTCCACCTTCTCACTTGTCCATTCGACAGATGCATCCGAATTGCAATTTTGTGGATTAATAAGTTATTTACATTAATCTAAAATTGATCATTTTTAGCTCGACTCATTTGCCCTTTTCATTGCTCATCACCGGACCAATCCCTCCCTCCGTCTTTACACGGCTCCAATTTCCACATTTTTTGATTTGGTTTTCTGTTGGAGTGAAGGCACACTTTTTGAACGGGAAACGGACAAGCAAATTGAAGAAATCAGAAGTAAGTTTAGTCATTTTCGATCTCATCGACTCTAAAATCATAATTTTCCGGGTGAGTCGCAATTTGCAATATTCCAAAATTTCAGAGCGGAATTTTTAACTTTTTATATTAAACACTATTGTTATTTGCTTTCAATTCCCTTTCAGCTTTTCCTCTTTCCTTTGCTTCCAATGCTCAAAAACCCTTCCATTTTTGCCCTCCAAAAAGACGTCTTTGCGCTTCTCTTCCTTCTCGGCCTCCGTCTTTGCTTGAACTGATGTTTTTACAAGAATCCACCTCTGCTGAAGAGAAAATGAAAATTTTAAGGAAAGGAGAACGGCGTTTTGGAGGAAATAATTGCGGAAGAGAACGGTGCTTTATCCGTAGTTTTAATATAACAGAAATAAGGGTTCGTGATTAATTTCAGTCCATTTTCCCGTTTCTCAACAACGTCTTTACCCATGGGCGATTTGCCAGTGCCAATGCTTCCAAATTATCTGAAACGAATGCGGCGACGAAAATGCGAAAGTGGCGGAAGTGAAATGCCTTCAAACTCTGAAATTGCTACAGACCATTTTTTGGACCAAACATCTGTTTCATTGAGGCGATTTAATTAAAAAACCCAAAAAATATATAATGTTTATTTTTATAATTTAGTGATGTGTCTTCTTTATCAATATCATCGAATGGAGAAAGTGACGTGACTCTACCGTCGAAGGGAGTGTTTTGTCACGTGATGGAAAAAGGTGCGTTCGGAGCGGATGAAAGGGGAAAGGCTTTTGGCGATGACAAATCCATTCATTGATGTTGCATCGTTCCTACGACTTTGAGGAGGGATTAACGCTTCGTTCGGTGCCTTTATTTTTGTCACTTTTCCCCCAATCTCCCATATACGTCATGCTTTGCTCCTCCATTTCCCACTATTTTTGGTGTCGTGTTTAATCAATAATTCCGTTTCGATCTCTCTCTCTATCTCCCTCTCTCTCTCTATCTCTCTCTCCTCTCTCTCTCTCTCTCCTCTCTCTCTCTCTCTCTCTCCCCCCCCCCGGGTGTTTCTCACACTTACCAATTAACCCTTTTCATCCTTACACATTTCCGTTCATCAGTGTCAATTCAATTTATTTAACAACAGTTCCCTCCCAACATTCTCTTCTCCGTCCGCTGTTGGTAAATTCCTCCGCAATCGAATGTCTTCCACCATTTGACGTCATTAAAACGGTCTCTCTGTTTTTCTTTTTAATGCTTTTTCTAATGATAGCTTTAGGATTTTGTTATTTTTTCTAATTCGTTTTTTTATTTAATTCTAATTCTAACCTTTCTTTTTTTTAATTTTTCCATTTAACAGACTAATCCGAACATAACCCTAAAAGACGGAACTCCGACTGTCAATTGTTCGTCTCTGTCAATGAACTCGAAGACACTGAAATTTTCTTCACTTGGCCATTCTCAGCTCTCTCGAAGTATGGTAAAATTCTTTTCCGTTTTTACTGACTTTGGTCCTCCCTTGGCGGAATGTCAATTTTTCCTTTGTTTATTTAATTAGCCATTCAAAAATTTCCATCCGATTTTATGGATTTTTTGTAATAACTTAGTCCATAAAATTTAGAAAAAAATCGCCAGAAAAACTATTCAAAAAATTTCTCTATAAAAACTATAATTTTGCTGATTAATTTCTAACAATAAGATAATTTCCTTTTTAATTTTTCGGAGGGGGGGGGGCGAACTGTTCCCGGGTTCATTTGGCTCCTTTCATAAAATTTGTATACTTTCATTGGTCCATCAGTTCGGTTCCAATAAATCTCCATTTCCGCTTTATCTTTTCTCTCTTCTCTCTTTCCTTTAGGCACTTCTCTGATTCCGTCTTCGCCCGTCTGTTCTCTTCGCGCTTCCGCAGATGCAATGCGTCGACGTTCACTAAGGCATGGCAACAGACAGTGCCTTGGATTTTGGCACATTTTGTCTTTGGCATTTTGTGCTTTTTTCTGTTTGCTAATCGCTCTTACCTTCCTTCAGTCCGTTGACTTTGTCCTTGTTGGTAAATTATGGTGGTCATGAACATTCGCTGGGTGTTGGCCCCGTCGCTCCCGCGGCCGCCGCCCTTTTCACGGCCGACCCGCACTTTCCCGGCAAATTGCCCCACCGGCGTGCTCAGAGTGTCCCTCGTCGCAGTTTCGTCTCCGTTTTTTCTTGCAGCGGCAATTGTTCTGATGATGCCAAACGGCAAAGTGATAAGTCGTCGGATGGCGCTGTTTCAGACGCAACTTCTCATGGCAATCATTCGCCGTTTGCCGGTGGCAATCGGCCGCGACAAAAACCGCCATCGGTGAACATTGAATGATACAGAATGCCTTTCGACACTCAATCAGTGTTTCTTAACTCAACTTTTGTCCTTTTTTGGCATTCTTAAGCTGATGGTTTACTGCGGGGATGACAAAGTTTTGTTCGACGGAATTCGGGCAGCACTGCGACGGATTGTGCCCACCGACACTTACACCGTCTCGGCACTGTCCACCAAAGCGCTTCTCGCCCACCCGTGGATGGATTCATGCGCTGTGTGTCATTTGCATTTCAGAGATCACTTGCAGTTGTTCAACTTGGACAAATTCCCTTTTAGTGTTTGATCATTGCGGACACTTCTCGGCTGGACAGTGCGTCGTGGACTCGGCTGCAAATATATTTTGTCAATGTATAAAAAAAATGATGTAAAGTCTATTTCTAATGAGTTCATTTCCCAATTTCAGTCGGGCAAAATTTTGTTCGTATGTGAGAATTCGCTGCTCGCCAGCCTGACCAGCAGCAGTTCCCAGCGGGAACAGTCGACTCTGCTCAAAAACGCATTCGGCAACAAAGCGGTCACGGCCACCATGGGCAAGGAGTTCGGCAACTTTTTGAAACGGTCCCTCAAAGGATTAGCCAAGAATGGGCAGGTCATTACTTCCGCATCATGGATTCTGTTATAATTCTTAAAATGAATAGGTAAATGAAATATTTTATGCCCGCGACGCCGTTGGGGACTCGCGATTCTCTGTGGTCCTCCACAAAAAGAAAGGTCGGAATGTTTGGCTTAACAATTGCTACACAATCAGTGCCTTTCTTCTTTTCAACGTCTTCCCTTTTCCAACTCTTTCAGATCAGCCTTTGCTGTTGTACATGCAGAATTTGGGCCAACGTGCCAGTGCCCTCTTCTCCGACGCCACCACCGAACAATTGTTGAGTGCCGGCGACGGGGCTTTGGTCCGCGACGCCCTTCACCGCCTTGGCCTTAAAGACATTCCACAAAAGGCATTGCCATCGGATGAAATTGGGCTGCCTCCACTTTCGTCCGGTTATTTGGTTGCTGCAAGAGACTTGGCCATTTTGGACATTCCGGTGGGAAATTTTAAAGTATTTTTATCCGAATTTCGAGAAAAACTTCGACGATTTTTCTCCCTTCGTAATCGCTTATTTTGTCTGTCATTTGAGTGTCACTGCCTTTATAGTACTCGTTGACACTTTTTAGGGAATGACTTACGGCAAAGTGTTCGGTTGTGCGGGGCCATCACTCATTTTTCATCGGTCTGATCACCAACAATCGCTTAACCAAGACAACAACAATGACGACCAAAATGTCCCTTCTGACCAATTGCTACCGGTCGAAGTGCGCCGAAGACGGGACGGACTCCCGGAGACAACGCAACAGCATCGGTTCGAAGTTGAACCGTTCTTCCAACAGTTGGCCACAAAAAGACTTGGCCAAGTGTTGCTTTATGTGCCCGTTTGTGGTACAACGATGGAAGTGGCAAAAAGGTTCAAATTTTGTTGGTTGTATTTTGAATTAACTCTTTAATTAACGGGTCCTAGCCTTTCGCATGCTTTTCCACTCTTTGACGGCATTTTGGTTGTTGCGGGCATTCAATTGGCTGGTAAAGGTGAGTGTTTTTACTTCTTTTTTTTTCGAAAGCCTGCTTCAATTACATTTTTAAGGACGTGCTGGAAACGACTGGATTAGCCCCGCGGGCTGTGCTTCGTTCTCCTTCAACTTTAACATCCCTTGCGACTCGAATTTGGGCCGTTCCATTTGTTTTTTGCAGCATATCACCGCCGTTTCCGTGGCCAGCGCTGTTTCAAAATTATTAAAGGATGAAATTCCGGTTAACTATCATTAGAATGATTGAATTGGTTCACCGAATCACAACTTTAGGATTTTCCTATCCGATTGAAATGGCCCAACGACATTTACTACGAACGTTCGTACAAATTGGGCGGTTTGATTGTGCAAGTGTCTCACTGTGGTCCCAATTATTGCTGCACCGTCGGTGTCGGACTGAACGTGGCGAATGCGAAGCCGACCATTTGCATCAACGACATGTTGCCGATGCACTCAAATCGACAGCTAACGGTGGAGGAAGTGTTGGCAGGGACAATGAACGAATTCGAATGTGAGAGATGCACAAACCCATCCCCTTGTAATTGTTCCTTTTATTTGCAGATTTTGTCAATGTTTTCGAGAAAAAAGGGAGGGCCGAGTTTTTGAAGTCGTACTACCGATTTTGGATGCATTCGCACGAGGAGGTGCAGATTTTGCACAGTGAAAACGGCGGACGCCGTGAAAAGGTCGTTATCCGAGGGTTGGACGAGTACGGCTATTTGGAAGTGCGGAGCAAAGAGACAGGCCAAATAATGAACGTGATGGACGATGGTAAGGGTAATCCGTGAAACTTCACACCAAAATTTGCCCTTTTTTCAGGAAACACTTTCGATTTATTCCACGGGTTAATAGTGCCAAAGTGAAAGCACAGACAAATGATGATTCACAAGAGAAGCATCAATTATCTCAAAAATTGTGATACGCACTGACGAAGCATAACTCAACCGACTTAAATAATTTGGACATTGTTGAAATTTCAAATGAAGGCTTTTCAATCCCATCGATCTCTTCTGTCATATTTGAATGGCGAAATTCCTATTTTCTCTACGGGGTTATTATTTGTTGTTAATTTTGTTGAAATAAATAAGTTTCTCGAAGTTTATCGTTGGAAGAATGCTTAATAAATGGATGTGATTGGTGATGATGATGAGATCGGTCTGTTCATTCGGTCATCAGTTCCAATTGAAATGGTCGGACATCAAATTGTTATTGTCCGCCGAGTTCGAAAAGGACGCATCCGACGACGGAAGGCCAATGGCATCCGTTGACGGACCAAGCGATCGTTTGCCGAAACTGAAAAAATTAAGTAAAATATTTGATAAAGTGTGAAAAAGGAGAAATGTTTCTACGGTGTCAAATCATTTAGTACGGTAATACCGTATCAAATGTCCTAAGCAAATCGGAATGTTAAGGAACAATTTTAAGCAACTGATCATAAAATAGGCGCATCAGAAAGTCAGCTGATGGGACAATTCGGCTGATGGACTCAGCTGGGGACAACTCAACTTTACGAGATTTACAAAAAATTAAAAAATATTTTAAAAACATTTTTTTATCTTAGTTAAGAATAAATTATTAATTTTTAAAAATTTAACATTTGTCTTTCGGGTGTCATGACAATTTGTACACAGACAAGCCTAGGCGTAGGCCTAAGTTTTAAGCTAGGCCTAGGCTTGGGCTTGTAAGCTTTATTTTGTAAAATTTTTTATTGTACGGCTGAGTTGTCCTCGGCTGACTAGTCCAGAAGCCAAAATAGAAGTAAGATGCTAAATGGTTTTTAGCTAAATAAAGGCAAAATAGCATTTGATTGTTAGTACGGTAATGCTGTCAATCTGTTCTTATAGTATAACCGTATACCGTATCAAATTAGCTTTCCCTCCCCTCGTAATCTTTTGTAAGAAATCCATTGACCCGCTGCTTTTACCGCATTCGACTGCCCTTGGAGCGGAATTCGGTCAGCAGTTCGTCGTAATCGCTGTCCCGACGGACCAATGCGATTCCCTGCGGCTGATTCATTTGGGCGATGGTGGGGAGGACAATGAACAAAAAGCAAATAAAGAGGACAAAAATTGCCGTTGACAAATTCATTTTTGAATTCCTGCACAATTTTTTAAACGGAAAAATTAAAAATGAATTAATAATTAATTAATTAATGGCATTTAATGCTAATGACCTCTCATTTTCTATTCCTTTGAATATTTAAGGGACGATTACTCGGAAGAGCTCACTCACCCTTCCCCTTGTTTCCTCAGTTGGAGTTGCCTTATTATTGGGTGATGAACTCTTTTTGCTACATTTAATTTTCAATATTTTTTACTTTATAATTACCTAATTTAAAGTAAAAGCCAAAACGACAGCAAACCCTTAAAGTTTTATTGCTCTGGCAATAAATTCGTTTTACAATTTTTACGCTGAAAATGGTTAAAAATTCTCTTTGTCCGCCGTATGGAAATTGTGGCCGGGGATGGCATGCCATCCCCAGGAGAAGCATTGAAATTTAATTAGAGCATCGAAGCCCAATTTCGTGTTGACGTTGGCGCGAGAACCCTCATCAAATGCTGATTTTTAGTTACCCCACTCAAAATCCGTGGTATTCGCGCTTTAATCCTTTTACCCGCCCCCCCCCCCCCCCCGTCCTCCCACTTCCTTTTTCTCATGTCCTTCCGTCCCCCCCCCCCCCTTCCTTCTGTCCCCCAATTCCTTTCTTCTTCCACAGTAATGAATGCATATTCATTCTCCGCATTTTTCTTCGAATTCAAACAGCCTTTGTGTGCAGAATTGTGGCAATTATTTTAAAACGAAAGAAACAAATCACAAATGTTGCCAAGGTTAAAAAAGCTGCTGGTTGCTATTGACATGAGAACAAATTATTGGTAGAAAAACAATCTGAGAAGTCACTTAGAATTTGATATGGGTAATTACTTCTCATAATAAATCAGAAATTGTTAAAACAAAAACACTTAGTTTTCAATTTAAACAGAAGAGAGTTACGGCGCATGTCGTTTCAGACCAATTAAAGCTCCAGAAACACTGTCGAAATCGGGGAATTTTCCTAAAAAAATTCCTAGGGGGGTTGGAATTTTTTTAAAGTTTGAGTAAACCCAAAGAAAGAGCACAAAATTCTCTTCAATAAGCAAAAGACTGCAAGGATTTGTACCCGCTGAGGTATGGCACTTCACTTTCGGTGCCCACGAAAAGTACTGTATTTCTTAAGGAAATATTGCATTTACAGTAGAAATGATCAACACCGAAATTAAGGTGTCCATACTAAGCGGGTATAACTCGTAGAGATTTGCGATCTTTTCCCTATTGCAGAGAATTTTGTGCACTTCTTTGAGCCTACTCAAATTTTACAAAAAAAAAAAAAAGTTTTCCAACCCCCCTTGGAATTTTTTCGAAAATTTCTCGGTTTTCCATGTTTAAAAATTTATTTGTAACCAAAAACTTTCGTAAAATTTATATTCAATTATTGTCCCTTACTTTTTTGAGACTCAATAAAGTTTTTGAAATTAACACAATATACAGAAATCTTTAGGCTATTTAAACATATAAAGAAATTAAAATTTGTTGCTTCTGTAAAAAGTTATGAATGAATTAAAGTTTCATATTTTTATGGTAGTACAAACTTTTGCTAGATTTTTTTTTTAAATAAATAAGATAGAAAGGACACTTAGAGTTATCGCTCAATACCAAGATTGTTTAATTTGACTAAGTTTGAGCTTAGTTATGATTTATTATTCAGAAAATAATATTTAAATAATAATTAAATTTAAATATTATTATTATTATTATCATTGATACTTTTTAGTTTTTAGGTTCGCCTATTTAAATTTTTATTATTCAATTTGTTAATTTATTTTAACATCAGAAGAGGTGAATAATGCAACTTTTGCTTAAAAAATTCCGTTTGTCTTTTGCTAAAACGAGGTTTTTTTCAACGAATTTGCAAAAGAGAAATTTTCGAGAGGGAATTGTTTATCTTTACCAATTTCCGAGAGCTCCAATTTTGCCGAATATTTCTCCGTTTTGCTTGAAAGGTTTTTATAAATGAAATGAAAAGAATATTTCTCTATTTTCTTTTCTTTTAAGTTGAGACTTTCCTCAGAGCGAACGAAATCACTTATGAAGTCTATCCATTTCTAATGCCACAATTTGTTTTACAATTAGTAGGTTATTGGCAGTTGGAACCTTCGAAATGCCCCGCAAAAGCGCTTTCCATTCATTGAATTAAATGGTGAACAAATTTCGGATTCACAAATTATTTTGTGGAGATTGTCGGACTATTTCAAAATTGAAGTAATTGCACGTATTATTGTCGTTACTTCTATTTCCTATTTCCAAGGATGGATTGGACAACGAACAAAGGGCAAAAGCACGTGCAATTGAAAGACTAATCGAAGGGTCACTTTATTAGTAAGTGACCTGCTGCTGTATGTGCATCAACTAGAACATTTAGTTCGCTCATTCGTTTTTTATCCTATGAAAATGCGACTAAAATGGTAAATTCGGAAATTAGCGGTCTCCGATTGCCGGCCTTTTTGTCTCGATTCTTGGCAAGACGGTTGACTGAAGCGGTATTGTTTAGCCTAATCCTATCAGTAATCGCGAAACCTCCGTGAACACGTTTTTATGCTTACAAAATCATCAATTAAGACGCGAAAACGATTGCTTGCTGAAGGCACCCTCCTCCACCCGCGTGAGATTACTTTGGAGTCACTCTCACTTGATTTGCATGCGTTGTCCGTTTTGTTGGGCGACAAAAAGTTCTTTATGGGAGTACGACCAACAACGGTATAGAAAGGCTGAATATCAAATCAACCAAATATTTAAGCCTGATTTTTGTGCTTTTGGTCATCTCGCCGTTGCTTACCACCTCCCCTTTGACAATCCGACAAAAAAGATGCTGGAAGAAGATGAAAAGCTAGAACCATTGAAACTTTTGATCGAACGAATTCGCATGCATTATTGGCCAAAATGGCCAAAAACTTAGAAATTCATCCATATTTTGTTTCACTGAGTTTGGGCTCCTATATTAAAAAAAGATTTATATTTATGGGCACAAGGCGCAAGTCGCCCAACTCGCCGCACCTTTTGTTATGTGCTCTCTCGCAGCCACTTTCAATGCAGAAAATATTAAATCACACATTATTATTTTGATAATTATATAAAATGCAGATCGGTATGCTCTTTCAAAACTATAAGGTCAGAAAATTTTCTGTCATTTCACATACTTCCCGTTGGTCAATCGAGCTGAAATTTTACCAAGCATACCTTCCCCGTAAACATAAGAAGCACACAAAAAATTTGAAAGTATAGAAGAAGCAAAATTAAGAGTTTTAAGAACATCCCGAAGGAGTGTTCTAAGGAAAAATTGAATATTATGTGTGCCTCACCAAATCCGCCGAATGATATATCATTCTTCACATCTCGGTCTGTAATGCATGAATCCGACCGAAAGAATTTTTCGGCGGAAAGCACTTTGGGCGTGCAGTTATGTATGATTTGTTAACAGATTTTCACCAAAGATGTTTTTTTAGTCAATTAATTTCTAAAATTCGGGACTGCAAATTTAAAAAATAAGTACACGGAAACATATCAATTTCATTTTGCGGCGAATAAACTCGCAGCGATTGTGCGGTTCCCTTGTTTTATTTCCTTTTTTCTATTAAATGAAAAATTTTACATACCTTATTTCAAGAATAAGAACATATTTTATATATTTTATTTAATGTCAAAATTTCCGTAATCTAAATTTCGAAATTTCTGTTAAGAAAAATATCTATTTTTTCTATTTTACTTGACTGTCATGATGGGTTTATTCGGTAGAACGAAAGTTGACCCAAAAGAACAGGTAGTAAAACCTGGATTAAAGCATTACAAAATAATTTTCAAGGTCCGAGAGCTTCAACGTAAGCTAAGGCTTGAAAATTCAAGACTCAACCGACAAATTGGGGCCATCCAACGCGAGGAAGAAAAAGTAAAGTATGAAGCAGGGCTCTACCTTTATTCTTGAATTTACTCGAAAAAACCTTGAATTTTAAGTTATTTTTCCTTTACTGCCAGTACTTGCTCGTTTCTTGTATTTATAAGGTTCCGAGCTAATTATGTATTGACCAAATAAGATTTATTGTCTAATTGTAAGAAACTGAGGATGGCATTGATTGGATGCGTAAACTGTAGAGTTTCATAAATTACTTAAGGTGAAACGGGAAATCAAAACAGCAGCGAAAAAGGGGGACAGAGAAGTGTGCATTCTGTTGGCAAAGTCAATAGTCAACTCGAGAAAGGTGAATTTCACATCATATTTTAATCAAGCTGTATTTGCTAATAGAACGTTTACTTTTCAAGTCAGTGAGCAAACTCCACGGAACAATCGCACAAATCAATTCCATAAACATGAACATGCAGCATCAATTGGCCACTATTCGTATGGCCGGCACACTAAAACAGTCGACGGAAGTGATGAAGGTCATGCAACAATTGTTGAAGGTAGCCCATTTGGAATTGCACTTTTAGCATTTTGCCCAAGGTGCCCGAAGTTATGCAAGTGATGCGAGACATGTCGAAGGAAATGACTAAGGTAACAGCGACGGATTTTTTAAATTCGATTTTGACAGTTTCTTTAGATGGGAATCATCGAGGAAATCATCGAGGAGACCATGGAGTCCACCGAACCTGATAATATGGAAGAATTAGCACAGGTAAACTGTTTTTATCAAGGGAGGAGTTTACTTCGGCGAACTCGGTAACCCCCAATATTTCCCAATCTTTTTGTCCTTTTTTATGGGACCGGTAAATTTATTATTAACAATTGCCAGAAAACAACCTATAGTGAGTTACCTAATTTATCATATTGCGGTTTTTTAAGGAGGAAGTGGACAAAATTCTTTGGGAAGTCACTGCCGGCGAATTGGGCAAAGCGCCAGCGGCGGTACGGGACGAACTCGGAGAAAAGAAAAGGCAAAAAGAAGCAGCGATTGCCACGGCGAATGCATTCATTGCTGAACAAATGGGCTCCAACTCAGCGACGCATTGATTTTGACCAGATTATGAATTGTTTCCATTCAATTCCAACATTTTATGTGTATATTATCTACCAACAAATTTTCTTGGATTGGTTTTTGATACTTTTTTTTAACAATGATTCAGAATATCCTATCAGAAAGGCTATTTTACACTCATTTTTATAAAAAAAAAAAAATATGAAACGGCAAATTCATTTTTCTCAATTTTTGTTTATGAATCAAATTAACGAGTTCATTTTTACTTTTGCTTTCATTTATGCTTTAGTGAATTAAAAGTACCCATTTATTTTATCACTGAAAATGTCTGATCATCAACCGAAAGCGCCTTCCACTCCGTCCGTATTTTATGCGGTTGCTTGGGGTCGTCAGCGTGGAGTGTTCGGCAGTTACAAAGAGGCCCAAGCAGCGACGAAAGGCTTTCCGAGTCCGACTATGAAGAAATTCAAAAATCGCGAAGAAGCCGGTTAGACTCCGAATTCGAATAAAATAATATATGTTCATACCTATAATGAACGCTGCTCTAACTTAAGTCATTATTTTTAGAGGGTTTCGTCAACCGTTCAAAGCCCGAATCGACTTCGAGTAAGTTTTAAACGATCGTAAAAAAACGACCATAAAATAATGTAAACTAACAAATCAAATTATTTTTATGATGTGAAGACTGCAATAGAGCCATATTTCTCACCTCCGAAACTTCATTTTCAGTGTCTGTGGACGATTCCTTCACAAAATTTTTTGCTGTCGCTCGTGGTCGTGTTGTTGGCATATTCAAGGACATAGAAACTGTCAAGAAAAATGTAGACTATTTTTTATTTTAAAGAAATAAATATTTTTTTAGACAAAGGGCTATCCGAACGCAATGCACAAAAAGTTTGACACTTTGGAGGAGGCGAAGCATTATTTGGAGAAGTATTATGAGGGAAAAGGTTCGCCATTTATTGAAACAGCAGCAAATTTATTTATTTTTTTCATTTATTTTTGTAGCGGATGAAAAAAAGTCGCCGAGAAAGTCGCGAACTTCGACGGATGCAAAAATGAAGGAAGAGAAGTCGAAACAGACAACGGATGAAGAGACGGACGAGGCAACGGCGGAAAAGGAAAGCGACGAGCAGACGAAAGGGGAGGACGAGACGGGCGCAAAGCCAGTCGGTAAGAGCATTTCAAAAATCAAATAATCGGAGTTCCCATGAACATTACTTGTGATTGAATGTAATTTTATCCAGAGCAATTTGGCAATTGCCATTCCCTAAAAACGAATTCTAATTTTTGAGGCCCCAAAATATTTTATCTTTCGCTTAAGTCCGTAAAATAAAAATTCACAATATAAATCGACTTTGCTTTATCCAATACCAATGTATATGTTTTTTTTCCGACTGACAGCTCGCGAGGTTTCCTTGTTTTAGTACGTTCTCTGTGTATCTCCAGTCAGATTGTTTATGTCCAGTTTGCACGAATTACATATTTATTTTGTAGCTCGTAAGCGCACTTATGGCACCAAACTGAACGACGAACACGATGGCGACGAAGAGACAAAGTTGGGTTCATCCGAAGGACACAAAGCACTCAGAGAAGAGGACATTTCTCGCGGAGAGGAAAACGCCGATGCCGAAATGCGCGAAGGAGACGAGGCGAATAGGACGGAAGGACAGCCCAAAAAGGAAGGCAATTCGGTGGAGAGCGAAGCGACTGCTGACAACGACGACGAGCAGCAAATTGCGAAGGAGGCAGCCAAGGCAGAAGAGAAGATGGAGCAGGGAGGGGAGGAGGAGGAGCAGAAAAAGGCGGAGACAACCGAAGACGAAGGCGTGGCCAAGAAGGCGAAACTCGACGACTCCGACTCGACAGAGAAAACCTCGCAAAAATAGACATGGCCATTCATTGGTAAATCCATTTTTAAAGAAAAATAGAAATCTGTTTAGTTGTGTGTTTTGTTCAGTTTCTCTTTCCACCAAATGCAGCGAAACGTTCATTCGCCAATAGCCTCCGCAATCGATTCATTGGTTGATTTTTCTGCTTATTGATTTACCGATTATCTCATTTTCTCCTCATCCTTTGCTCCCGATTTTATTTGCATTAAACATAAAACAATTTGCCAAATAACAATTGCTTTTCCGTTTCTCCGAGGTTATTTTTTAGATTTAGGGATTTGTGAAATTCAAAGCAAAACGAAAAGCAATGAATTTTGATTGTATGGTGAATTAAATTCAATTTCCCTCTCCAAATATGAACACTCATTTTATTGCCTGATGCGATTCATTTGTTTTGATAAATTTATCAAAAAAAGAAGTATTGTTCATGTTTTCTTTGTTTTGTTTTCAACTACTTTTATTTTGTACATTGTTCAACTCTTTACTGTTTAATTGGGTCATGCGTCAAGCCTCGTTTTATGCTGTCGCGCGGGGAAGGGCTGTCGGCGTATTCAACACCTGGCAAAAGTGTAATGACAGCATCAATGGATTTTCGGGGGCAAAGTTTAAGAAGTTTCCAACTTTGGAGCAGGCTAATGACTTCATTGGGAAGCATCGTGGTAAGTGATGGGCAATGTAGAGAATTGTGGTCCCCAATTCGAAATATTTATGGTTAAGCCCAAAACAGAAGTTTAATTTGTGGCCATGCCAAAGAATGGATGTAGGGAATGGGCTTCCTTAATTGGTTGTTGGGCTCGCAAAATGCATTTGAGCCAATTCACTCATAGTTTTGTCTGTAAATATTATTTTAGAAACTCTGAATTCTGGCGGCAAAGTGATTTCGAAGAAAGGGCCCCCCGTTCGTACAATGATTGCAAGTTCGGCTGCTACGACCTTTGCTGAGAGACCTTTGACACGTAATACGGCAATGTTTGGGGTTGAGGCATCGAATTCATTGGCAGCATCCAACTTGGTTTCCGTGGACGATGGATTTACGACTGTTGTTTATACGGACGGCGCTTGTAGTCGGAATGGTTTTGCCGGTGCAAAGGTAAAGCGATGAGAATTTTCGACACAATTAGTTATATGTGAATAGGAATACTTTGTTTTGTCATTTTCACTTAAAACCTTTGTACGATTTAAGGCTGGCTTCGGCGTTTTTTGGTCTGATGGACACCCCGACAATGTCTCTGCTCCGGTCAATGGACCACCCACAAATAATCGTGCCGAATATTTAGCCGTAATTTCTGCGTTGGAAAAGGCAACCGCGCGAAACATTCGGCGTCTGGTGATCCGAACTGACTCTGCTCTTCTGATCCAATCGGTGCAAATGCTATGCCAATTGGACCTTTATGACGTGGTTTTAATAGATGACTAAATGGCTGCCCAAATGGCGAACCAATGGATGGAAAACCATTAATGGAACGGATGTGCGAAATAGGGACTTGCTCGAACGTCTGGACAATCTGACGAAGGGAACTATTGACGTCAAATTCGAGAAAGTTGCGGGTCATTCGGGCGATTATGGCAATGACCAGGCGGACCTGCTGGCAAGACGTGGGGCCGAGATGTACACGGCCAAGAAATGAACGATCTACGACGATAACATATTTTTAAAAGGAATATTGTGAAATATTATATTTAAATAAATTATAGAAACGCCTTATTTTGTGGGTGAGAATTAAGCATTTTTAATGGGCTTTCCAATGATACCAAATTTGAAGAAAATCGTCTGATGTTAGTGGGGCTAAGATTATACATGATGAGGTGTGGGATTTTGGTGTCCACAAAAAGTACTGCATTTACAGTAGAAATGGTCAACACCGAAATTGAAATGTCTATACCTCAGCGGGTGTAAGTCTTAGCCCCACCATTCAAAAAGCAAATCGGTAGAGAGTTTCTGCTCTTTCCATTGGGCCTGCTTAAAATTCCCAAAAAATTTCACAGCCCCCTAGGAATTTTTTCGAAAATTTTCCCGATTTTCACTGTTTTTGGTGTGCCAGATCACCATGAAGGAGTGATCTGATCAGGTTAGTGCAAATGACTTTTTTGATCGGCAGCAAAAGATATTTTGTAGGAAATTTTTCAGTTTTTGGCCCACTAAATATTGAGGTTTTAAAAATAAATTTTATGCTAAACAATGACCACTTGAAAATGGGGCAAGTTTGTTTCTCTTGATCTATAACCAAGTTATGCTAAACATATGACCATGACTGTATGTACAAAACTTGATTCCCTTTCTCATTCCATTTCGTCTTTCTCTCTCTCTGTCTGTCACTCTCTCTCTCTGTCTGTCACTCTCTCCCTCCCTCTCTCTCTTTCTCTCTCTCCCTCCCTCTCTCTTTCTCTCTCTCTCCCTCTCTTTTTCCTTTTCTCCCTTTCTCTCTCTCCCTCCCTTTTTCTCTCTCTCTCCCATTCGCTTTCTCTCCTCATTCGTTGTTTTTTGTTTGTCCTCTCTTCTCTTTCTCCCTCACTTTGCTTCTTTCCCCGTTCTCTTTTGCTTCTCCCTCATTTGTGAACAATTTTCTCACTCAATTCTTTCTTTTATTTATCCATTTGATCATTATTCCTCCCTCACTTATCAATTCAAATATTTCATCATCCTAAAACAAATCAAGAAAAACTAAAAATGGTTGAAAAGGGGCGGGGGAGGGAGAAAAGAGGCTGACAATTGACAAAATGTGAGAGGGAGGGAGGGGGAGGGGGGAAGGCCTTCCAAAAGAAAAGGCACTCCCTCACTTCTCCCCCCCCCCCATTCGGTGGCCGTCCTTTCGTCAGCATAACAGTCGCGTCTCACATCCATCCAATGCCTTAGCCTTTTTCACTTTCCTTTCACCTCCATTTCCGAGCGTGCCTTTATGTTTTAGGCTTCTTTTACATATAATTTGCTAATACCCAATTTCTCACAAATATGTAAAAATACATTGGTATTAATTCTATTTTTTGTGATTAATTTTATAATCTAATTTTGTTATTGATTTTTGCAACTTAAAATCATTCTTTTTATATGTATTTTTGATGCCATGGCACTTTTAGAGTTTAAGTGCCCCAATTTTTTTTTTCTTTCAAGAATTCATATACCTAAACGGCAGAGAAAAATAGTGACATGACTATTGTCGGGAGTTTTTGGGATCGCTGATCTTGAATCTGACATTTATTTGACCAATTTCGAATCCGAATTCGAAAAAAAAGAAAAAAAACACTTCGCTTTTATTCAAAATGTTTAATCAAGCGTAAAATCATGCACAAACCACTGCAGCATTAAAATGGTCATTCTACGCCAATTGGAGCATAAATGTGAACTGTTTTTGACTTTGTTCTAATTCGGATTCGAAATTGGCCAAGACGAATGCCGGATTGTATCCCGAAAAACTCCTTAAAACAAATTTTATGACAAAATTTTTGGGATTTACTAAGTAAGAAAGGTACTTTCTACCAGAAGCATCGGGGCACCTAACTATGAAAATGCCGAGGCCTTCTTTTATGTGTTGCTTTAGCGAAGATCACTCAAAAGGGGACGCCCATGGAGAGCAGCGACGCCAACAATAACATCAACAACAGCGAGGGGGAGGCCGAAAATACCACCAAAAACGGCGGAGGGGAGGGCGTCGAGAAAAAGATCTTGAGCAAAGGCGTCAGCGGGGTGGTCAAATGGTTTAACGTCATGAATGGTCAGTCAGTACGAGTTGTATTGGGCATGAATCTAACAAATTGCGCTAAATTATTCTTTTTTATTGTATTCAACGAATTTTGGATGACAAATTTCCGGGACAAATGATTTGTTGAAGAACGAACAACCTATTATCCAATTCCTTTAGGATACGGCTTCATTTGTCGTGATGACACCAACGACGACATTTTTGTGCACAATTCGGCAATTACAGCGAATAATCCATCCAAAATTCAGCGATCATTGGGCGATGGTGAAAAGGTTTTGTTACCATTAGTGTTTAGCCAAACACTTACAAATGCCTAAAAAGTCATTGTAAGCTGGTATGATTCAGGTTATGTTCGACATTGTTGATGGTGCTAAAGGGCCAGAGGCGGCCAACGTAAGAAACATTTTCATTGTTACATGGGTTAATTGGGTAATTTTCTGATTGGCCTTCGTTATTAGGTGACTGGTCCGGACGGAGTGCCCGTGCAGGGGTCCAAATATGCTGCAGGTGAGTGCTTTCGGCTCCATACAGTTTACCCGATTTTGATTTTATACGCCTATCAAACTGATTGGGTCTATAATTTTCACATTTTTGGCACCATTCGTTAGAACTAACAATATGTGCAGATGAAATGTTGAACATGGTCTTCTGCAGCCTCACTTCCATTTTTTAGATTTGAGCCAGCGTCGACGTTTTGCGGGTCCGCGACGGAATTATTTCTTCCGCGGAAATCGAAACCGCCGTCCCCGGCGTAGCGAAGAAGCGGCAGGTGGCGAAGCGCCGGTGGGCGAAAAGAAAGAAGGCGCAGAAGAAAACAATGGCAAAGAGGCGAAGAAGGAAGAGGTTGGTGGGAGTGACTTACAAACGCAAAGAAAAGCTCAAAAGGGGAACTATTAAATTAAAGCGAAGGAGAAAATCAAAGCCCACGTGACAAAACCCAAAATTTAAAAATTATACAAATTGCGGTACTATTCGTTTATATACCATTTTGTCAAATTTTTCATTTCAAAACAGCTTAAACTTTTAAACCTTATACAATGTCAGGTTGCAAAGGACGCCAACGGGGGACGTGGCGGTGGGCAGCGTCGAGGCCGGGGCGTTCGTTTCCGCGGGCGCCGCAACAATCGTCGAAACGTCGCGGGCTCAACATCTGGCGGCACAGAAAATGAAGGCGAACAGAAAAAAGAACAAACGCAGCCGGAGGAAGAAACGAAAGTGAACGGAGGCGAATGAGCGAAATGCGACCTCTTTTGTTTAGCGATAATTAAAAAAGTAATAAGTCTGCTTCCTACGATGTGTTATGAATTGTGTCGACAATTTAAAGGATTTGCTGACACAAAAATATTACAATGCTTTTTTTCCCACTTCTCAATTGGATTGAATGATATCCTCACTTTTTTAATCGGTTTTACATTTGGACTCATCAGCACAATAATAATTCAAAAAACAGTTTTAAATATTTTACGCGAAACAATTAAACAAATCATTGAGTTGCCCATCGGGAAATGCTTACATCCCTTTCACACGGGTTTGTAGTCAAGACTAAAACAAAATTCTCATAAACCCGAACAAAAACGGTAAGGATGCATGCCTGGTCTCCAACTTTTTGGCGTCCGCAACTTTACGGACTGCCTTCATAAAGTCCTCCTGTACCACGCAGTCCCTCTCCTTTCGGATCGCATTCAGTCCGGCTTCCGTGCACACATTGCGCAGGTCGGCCCCTGAGAATCCCTCGGACAATTTGACCACCGCTTCGTAATCGATCTCTCCTTTTTTCATCACTTTGTCGGCATGGATCTTCAGCACCTGGGCAAGGGAAAAGCTCAGTGCCGTTAGGACACGGAAAAAACCTCAAGACGACTCTGTCCATTAGGCAGTCCAATTTCGATTTTTCTGTCTAATCGGCCCGGACGGAGCAGTGCCGGGTCAAGCTGAACATATTATGGTGAAGAGTTGCAAGTTTCATGGAAAGGAAATCGTGGGACCGTGTCGGGTCGATTGGTGGCCATGATGATTTTGACTTTGCCAAGCGAATCGAACCCGTCCATCTGATTCAGCAACTCCATCAAAGTGCGTTGGATTTCGCGGTCGGCCGAAGTTCCCTCCGAAAAACGACGTCCGCCTTTTAATTAGACAAATCAAAAAAATTTAATATAGAACAAATTAACCGATGGCGTCAATTTCGTCCATAAAAACGATGCACGGCTGGTTGTCACGGGCGTAATTGAACATTTCGCGGATCATTCGTGCCGACTCTCCAATGTATTTGTCCACAATCGCCGACGAGACGACCTTCAGAAAGTTACAGTTGAGCTGCGAAGCGACCGCCCTGAGGAAAATGAGCATGGAACGGATTTTGCCAATTCGCTAATTAAATTCGCTGTGCCTGGCCAAAAGTGTTTTTCCGGTGCCCGGCGGTCCGTACAAAAGACAGCCCTTGGGCGGTGTTATGCCGACGCGTTTGAACAACTCCGGATTGATCAGCGGCAGTTCAACAACCTTAAGGGGTGGTCCAACAGATCCCTCCCAAATTCTAATTCGATTTTCGCTCTCAGATTGTCTTACCTCTCTCAGTTCTCTGATTTGCTCGGAGAGACCTCCAATTTCGGCATAGCTCACGTTGCCAGGGTCTTCGTGGCTCATTTTGTACACCAACGGGTCCACCTCGCGCGGAAGTTGGCGCATTATGGTCAGCGTGGTCATGTCCAAAGCCACACGTGTGCCCTGAAAATGCGCATTTTATTAAAATGGCAGGTGTAATTGGCAATTCTGCAAATGCGGGTGGCCATCTTATGTGGATCAAAAATTGTCACAAATTTTAAACTTTCGTTTGGTTGGCCAATATAATGGGGTTTCCAAGTTTGTTTTCCGTTCGACCTGCTTCAGTTTCTCCTTGTCAATGGTCCGACGACATCCGACCACATACCGTGGCCCATTGGTCGCTTTGACTATGAATTTCTCTTCTGTCAATTGTTTAAGCACTTCGCCGACAATTTGACCGACCGATTGAAGCGATTTAATCTCATTTTCCGACTTGTCAAACAATTTGTGACTTTCGCGTTCCTAAGAAATGACGTCGAATCCAAAAAAAATTAATATTTGGAAAGAAAAACCCACCTTAGTCCGCAATTCCTTAAGCCGATTCTCAATTTCTTTATATTCGGCCAATTTACGTCTGTACGCATTTAAGGAACGCGCTTTGTCATTGGTCGGTGATGGAGAACGCATCACAGCAAATCTTCTAAAAGGAAAACACTGAGGGATTTGGTCAAATTTTATAAAATTTGGCACTTTACAGTTGTGTGTGATGAGCTTATTTTAAAAAACCCAAAAGTGGTTGCACAAAAGCAGTCTAAAAAGGGTTTGTCCTGTTGTTTCCTCTGTTTTTCCCCAAATCGTTCCTACCAACTGCAAAGTGCCGGAAAAATAAAAATGATAATAACTTTAAAATTCTGATATTTAAGGAAAAATTTTATTTTCATATGGAGGGGGAGGACTGTATGGAAGTGGGAAAAAAGTCCTTAGTTTTGATTTTGATGACAAAAAGTAAAATAGGTACATAAATACGCATTGGGGAAAACGGGAAACGGAAAAAAAGATAATAAAAAATAATCAAATATAGCTTTTTGTTGTTTTTCAAATAAGAAAAAAATTCTAACGAATACAAATAAAATTATGTAGTAAAAAAAAATTTAAGAAACGAAGAATACTTTTGTACATATTAAGCTTTGATTTGAGAGAAAACGAAAATGAAATAAGAAAGTCAATGTGTTAAAATGAGAACATTCTCTCCCCTCATTCAGTGGCGGATTCATACAATTCGGACAAATAAGAAAGGAATTATATTCAAAAAAGACGAATTGGGTGATAAAAATGAATTGAGGTAAAATATTGTTCAAAAAAGAATCGCCTTTTTACCATTGTCCCTCCCCCCCCCCCCCCCTCCCCCCCATTTGGGCTTTGTAGGCGATGTGCCTCACTTGTCATTCGTTGGTATCATAATGAAACTTGGCAGAGTATCGATGGACGGGGCAGGGTCGTTTTCGTACGGGCCGTTTTCGTACGAGCACAAGTTTTTGGCTATAACTTTTTTATTTGTCTACCAAATCCAACATTGTTGGTGTCATTCGATAGCCCTATGTATCCTCTATTAGCCTGCAAAATTTCGAAAAATCTCGTTAAGGTTCAAAAAAGTTATGGCCAGAAGAATTCAAAAAACCAGATTTTCCAACTTTTTTGGCCTAAACAAAATTTTTTGGGATTTTGCAGGCTAATAGAGCATCTTAAGGGCTCTCGAATGATACCAAGATCGTTGGATTTGGTTGGAAAATAAAAAAGTTATAGTCAAAAAACATGTGCTCGTACGAAAACGGCCCGTACGAAAACGGCCTGGTCCGTCGATGGACGACGAAGCCTATCACTTTTAAACGCATTCCGTTGAAGAAAAATTCATTGAGTCCATCCGTTAATTTGATGCATTTCTTTCCATTTCTCTGAAATTCCATCCTTTTGACTTTCCTTTCGCCACAATTCGCATTTCTCTTTCTTTGCGGTGCGTTTTCTCACCTCGCCATTCGCTTCCAACCAATAAATAAATATCCCCGTCCAAATCGTTTCTTAAACGGATCTCTCCCCTCCCCCGCCCACCATTTGCTTTTGCTTTGATTTGCTTTGCTTTGCTTTGATTTGCTTTTCGTCGTCGTCGTTCCGCTCGATGTCGCCCATCAAATGTCATTCACATTATCCCTACGCAGAACATCTTTCTCGTTCCACTGCCCGATATCCTCCGATTCGCCCAAATCCCATTGCCCCTCAGCAATTCCCCCCCCCCCCCTCCAATCGCTCCTTCGCCTTTTCCAACATCGCCATTAAACAGTGCGTCTGCACGAACCGCGAGGATCGCCAACAGAATGACGGGGATGGGAACAACCGGCTTTTGCCCGTCGCCATCCCTCGGCACCGATGGTGTCAAATCCTCTCGAGCATTTCCTCGGCTTACTCATCCCCCGCCCACCCAACATCTTCTCAAATGCTCAATCATTCATTGTATCATATTCAGCGAAGAAGGGATTTGTTTGACGTTGAGGGGAACAATTAACGAAAAGCCTTTGGACACCGCCGGTGACGTCGTCGCCCGTTGGGCAAAGCTTCTCCATTTATGACAAAGATAAGTCCCAACGGAATCACTTGCGCCCATTCGTCCGATTGACTCATTAATTGCCTAATACCTTCACTAATTGCCTTTCCTAATTACCTTAATTGTTTTTTTCTCATGATTCAGATGTTTTTTGCGCTATTTGTCCAAATTTTGTCCCTTTTTCTTCTCACTTTTTGTTCACCTTCGGCTCATTCGGAGCCGTCGCCGCCCTTTGGCCACCAACGCGTGAAGCGCCAGGGGTCGACCGTTCTGACGAAGGCGTGGAACGAGGCGTTGCCCGGCGTGCCGCCCTTCTGGGACAAATACAGCGCGGGTCCTTACGGTGCGAAGCAAAGCGAAGCGAATTTAATGAAAGAAATGATTAAAATTTGAAGGGATTGTCATCCGCGGCTGGCAGTTCAGCCGATGCGCCTCAGAGCAAGTAAAGAAAAGGCAGCAAAAGAATGCTGATAATGACCATAATGACAAACCCCGCAAATCAGTGGACCAATTACGTGGTCAACGTGTCCAACATTGTCATTTGGCCCGATTACCCGCGTTTCCCCGGCCCCATCTTTTTCAATGTCACAATGTCAGAATCTTTTCTTTTTTTTTTCAAATTTCAATTCAAATTCGTAGGGATGTGAATGAGGATTTGCCGGTAGAAAAAATTGAGATGGATTTGGAGGTTCGGCACGCAGTGACCGGCAAACACAACTCAAAGGGTTGGCAGGTGAGGCGAACATGGCAAATGCGAAGGTGACGAGTGTTTGCTAATGGCAAAACATTTGAGGTGATCCCATGCCAAGGATGGAATTTGTTGGACGGATGCGACGGAGTCGGCTCATGGTAGGAGAGAAGAAGCAAAACACGAAATAACCTTGCAAAATAGCCGATATTGCGACGTGTTGGACAAATGCAAAGAGACGGTCAAAGGGGCGCATAAATATGTGAACGGTGGGAAAGGGACGGGGGAAGGAAAGAGCAGAAAAGTGCTTTTGGAAGTGGCGGGCGGTGCCTTTTTATGCCATTCTCTGCCAATTCCGCCGAGGGACGAAATAATCCCCCGGGGCAAAAATAAAAGAAATTCCAACTAAAAGCACTTAAAAGAGAGGAATGATTGATTAAGCACACATACTTCACTTTTCAGATCGCAAGGCAGAAGAGTGAGTCCCTTCACTTTTATCGGATCGGAGAGAGAAGCCATTGGGGGGGGGGGGGAATTGGACATCAAATAAAGGATCTTTAGGGCAAAGCAAAATTTTATAATTTATTCAATTATATCCAAATTTTCATTGGTGTCTAATTTAAAGGGAGTCTTTTGGGGAGGGAGGGGCGACCGGTGGCAGGGGACCCTTTCCTTTGGCACCCTTTCCCCTGAGGGCAAATCAAATAAAAATCACTTTTTGTGGCATTTTAAAGGTTTTTGCGGCAGAATAAATTGTGCCCTCCGCCCAAAGGCCATTGGACGATGACTTTCAGCAAAATCTTCACCATTGAGGATTTGCCGAAAAGTTTCTTCGGCCCCCTCCAATCGGTCCTTTCTTTCCCCCTTTTCCACTTCATTTTTTCGCTTTTTCAGAATGAATATTGGCTGACTTTCTCTTTCACTGACGGTGAACCAATTTTATTTATTTTTATTTTTTTAAAATTTTAATTCAAAATTTAGGCAAAGACAAAAAATTGGGCTGCGCGAGGCTTTGGGTAAGAGAAAAGAAAAGGGAACATTTGGCCAAATGTTTCCCTTTTGAAGGTGGACGTGTGCAAATACCATCTGCAGGACAAACAGCAAAAGTGCCTGAGGGACCCAAACGCATTTAAGGCAAAAAAAAGAGGGAAAAAAGAAAAAAGGGAACAAAACAATTGCAGAATTTCATCAACGAAATCAGCAGTCAGGCGGAGCAAATCCGACAGAGGACAAACAGCGGATGAAAGAGGCGGAAAAAGCACGCAGAAACGGGTCACTCCCCCCCCCCCCCCACAAATCAGCCCAATTTGAGGAGAACAATTAATTAAACACCATTTGTAATATGACTGACTCATTTTCAATTTGCCCAATGAACTTTCGAAATCCAACAAAAGAAAACAGAGAGCGGGAATTGCACGCTTGGCGATAATTTATGTTTGTAATTATGACAATTTCTGATAAAAATTATCGTCCACAGCAGGCGACCGACCATTAGAAGTAGAAAATGACAATATCACAAAGAAAAGAAGAAAAAAAAAGCACAAAAACAGATAATATAAAAGTGAGTTTGGCATTTTGCCGGGGGTCAGTTGAGTACGGAATGGTCCATCACATTCCTCCGCTGCTCCTCCACTTGGCTTTTCCATTTGCTCTGTTCCGTCGCCACTCTGTGCAGCACTCTCTCGTGCAGTGCCGTGCCGTCCCTTTGTCTCTGTTGGCTTTGCATTTGAATTTCGCTGGGCCTTCGCTCATTGGACGCCCCATCGGTGCCGGAGGCTCTCGGACTCGCAAAAATATTCTCCTCCATCTGAAAAGCGATTGGTTCCGAAATTGGGCAATTATTTGTTCACAAAAATGACCACCGCCCTCCTCCCGAAAAATTAGAAAATCCACGGAAAATAAAATGGGGAATAAAAGAAAAGGCCGTAACTGTTGGCTCGTCCAAATCGGACGCAACCATCGTGTCACTGGCGTCAGAAGAAGGTTCTTGAAACCAGAATGTATTCAAACCAACATCATCGTCGTCGTCGCCGTGCCTTCTGTAGGGAATGAACGGCTGCTCACGACGGAGCATCGGCTCAACCACCACCAGATAAAGCATGAAGGAGCCGAGGCCGAACAGCACGCAAATGACGAAAAAGACAACCACCGGAAATGGGGAGGGGACATTAAAAGGGGCACACTTTTGGATTGATTTGTTTATCAATGCGAATGGTAATGAGTGGGGGGGGGGAAACACCATTTGAACACGAATGAATCGCGAAAAAACCCAAATTTTAAGAAAAAAATTAAATATACCCACCACATGAGAAACCACTTAGAAAACAATTAGTCACTCACTCATTCGTAACAAAGTTTATATCGATCGAAAGACCTAACTTTCCGCTTTAAAATAAGCTTTCAAAGTCTTACAATTAGCTATGTTACGTTTACAAAAGAAATTTGTGAGTTTTTAAATGACATGGTTAAAAAATTGTCTACCATTTTACAACAAAGTTAAGTTAAAAATTACCGATCGGGCCTGTCTTAAATCTTTTGTACCCAAGGAAAATTGAACAATTTGTACCTTCAGAAGCAGTGAGTTTCGTGACTCGAATCGGCAATTGCAATTGGCCAAAAATGCATCCAATCGTGAGGCGTCCACGTCACTGAGCACCGCCTGTTTCACCACCGTTTGGGTGTTGCTTAAGGGGGTAAAGCAATTGGCCAATTCGCCATCCATCGGCTGACCAATTCGCCGAGTTCAAATTGCTTTTTGTGTAATATCTCCGCGAGTGTTCCGCGGAGGTTTTGTTCTTCGATGAAAAGTATTCCGTGCTGGGGCAAGTGCAGCGACAGCGCGTGTCCTCGAAATTGGCCTAAACGAACACAAAGAAAACGACGATTAATTGCTTCTGCTGGCCATGGCCACGGTTTTGTGGCTTAACCTTGACAGAAAAGGCACCGAAATGAATGAGCAAAATGGAGACGAAAGCCAATTTGAAGTGCATGGAAATTGGGAGATAAAGGATCTGTAAAGGCGAAAATATAATTTATAAAATTTAAAATTAGAAATAAATTAAAGAAATTTCACCAAAATGAATAGTAAGGTTTTTTGTTTCATAAATGAAGAAATTTTATTTCCATTTATTAATTGGATTAAACAAAATTTAAATCAGTCTGAGAATGTTGTCAATTTTAACGGACAAAAGTCCGATGGATTGTCGAATTGTTTCGTCCATTTCGCCAAGTGCAAATTCCGTCGCCATCTCTCCCAACCATTCTCTGCAATCTCTCAGTTCGTCAGTGAAATGTTCGCGCAGCACTTCCGTCGATGGCCAAAATGTATCACAAATGGCCAAATAAGCGCAGATGGAACAGTGGCGGACGAAAGGGTGGCGAGGGGCACCGAAACGACGGAGGACGGACAGCCAAGCGAAGGAGGAGCTGAGGGAGGAAGAAAGAAAAGGGAAAATGGAGAGAATGGGAGGGATAAAGAGAGGACCGAACAGTCACCTCAAAATGGAGAGAATGGGAGGGATAAAGAGAGGACCGAACAGTCACCTCAAAATGGAGAGAATGGAGGGCGAATGGGCCGCACATCCAACCAACTCTCCAAGGGTCAGCGCCAATTTCCCCAAAAAGACGTTGGACTGCTGAAATCAATCAGTGTTTTTTGTGAGGCGTAAATGACGACATCCGCCAGAAACTAACCGCGACATCGCAAAAACTATCGAAATTGTAGAAATGGAGCAAAGGGAACACAAATTGTGGCGCCTTAATGACTTGCCACTCACGGCCTTTGAATCCAAATATGCCTTTTGCTCACCACCCGTGCAAATCCGTTCTCATGCGTTTTGCTGTCCCGCTTTTGGAGTGTCGTCGATCGTCTGATCACTTTCCCCTCACCGATTTGATTAGTGTTATTTGTCTAAAGAGAACTAGGTAACTAGGTGTAGGAAATGTAATCAAAAACGCACGGATTGTTCTATTTTCGGCGTATTTTCCCCCGTTTTTGCGCCCTCTTCGCCGCCATTTGCCAAAAATTTGGCGGCATTTACAACGGAACTGAGCAAAAGGAAACGCCGCGACATTGGGCAACAACGGGAAGAAATCATTCTGAAGAAACAGCCAATCACAATCAGAATTGAGAAAGCACAATTACCGAAAAGCATTTGAGACCAATTCAGGTGATTGGGCCAACAAAAGTTTGAGAATTTCCACTCGAATTTCCTTGAAAGTAAAAAAGAAACAAAAAACAATTAGTTAATGACCCTTCTTTCACATTAACGAACCTCAAAATCGGGTAAATTGTATCGGTTGTTTAGCTGAAGAATCATTTCCATCAAACCTTCGCCCAAAGTGTTCCATCCGATTGACCTTTTTCGCAACATTTCCGGAATGGTACGAAATGCACCGACCCAATGGCACCTTTTGCATTCGGAGGGACATTTAAATGAAATCAATTGAATTCTACATTTTAATGCTTTGGTCGTTTGGGTTGGACTGCAAAAGAATTTCCAAACAATCGCACAAATAAGCGGGCCGATCAGAGGGAGAAGCAGCTGACATGACATGACAAGTCAAATCAGTGAATCACTTCCATTTCTTACCTTCCTCGTCGTAATCGCACCCATTTTCCGCGTTTTGTCCCTTTTCCGTCTCCTCGTCATCGTCGCTGTCCAACAAAATCGCAACTCGCGCATCAATTGGACTCCGTTTTGGTTGTCTTTCTGGACACCCGAAAATAAAAAAAAAGCTTTTTCCTTTTCAAATAATTTTTTTGTGGTCTTCAAAAGAAAGAATCTTTTTGAACCAAAATGGCATTTTTATGGGTTTTTACAATCTTTTCCGACTTTCTTTTACGTCCTTTGCTTTTCTCTGTGCTCAATTTTTAATTGTCAATGCGTTACCGAAGGGCTTCTCTTGGAGCACATCTTCCCCATTTAATTCTGTGCCATTTTGATTTGGCTGATTTTGAAGCGCCGCTCGAAACTCTCTTAGCATTGGGTCGGTCTCGGCGTAGTCAAATTGAGGCGGAGAAGGGAAATCGAAAAGGGAGAACAGAACTTCGCACATCAGCATGCCAATTTGACGACGAGAACAGTCTGAAAGGAATTGGAGAAGCAAATTAACAAAAAGAAATGCAAAAAAAGGGACCGGCAATTTCAACCATTTGAGGCACAATTGGCACCAAAGAGAACATCAGCTGATCACGGACCGAACAACGCTGTTCAGAGCTGTCAATGAACCCAATTCAATTGCTAACAGTTAATGCCCATCGGCAGCAAATTCACTTGAGTCGTCGCGCAAAGTCCACGACAGCCAAAGATTGGACGAAATGCGAGTGCAGCGAGGCCATCTCCACGACTTTGGAACGGTCGACAAAAAGTTGGACATGCGAAAGAAATGCCGTCAATGAAAGGGCGGGGGCAGACAACGCCAAAAAATCGGCGATTTTTTCGGAATTGCGCGGCCGACAATCAGCGGAAGACGAAGGGACCAGCGACACACGCTCAATGAGAAAAGGACGGAAGTGAGCATCAGAGAGAAGGGAATCGCCAAAAAGGCACTGAAAGAAAGGAAAAAGACATTGAAATAACACGCAAATCCCAAACAAATTTAATTATTTTGGAAGACGAAATTTTAAAAATTGAATTTTTCAGCATTATGAGATGCACCTGCAAACACTGCCCATTTGGTGCCATTGTCACAATAATGCGAAGCATCGCTTCCCAATTCCGTCGGCTCTCTGCTCTATGAAAACATTCATCTCTTTTTTGAGCAAAAATTTGATGCAGAACAGAAATCGTTGTTGGATTGGATAGTGCGGCAGCAAAAAATCGACGAATAAACTGTAAAACAAAGTTTTATTAAAAAAATGCCAGACAATTGAATGCCACCTCCTCACCACCGGCGGAAGCCGTGCTGTACTCCGTTAAAATGTGCGTAAACAATGCCATGTTCAAAGCAGAAAACTCCTTCTCAGCAACTTCCACCAAAACGGCAAGCAAATTATCTTCAAAAGTGGCAACAATTGCAGCGGCGCGATCAAAAGCATCGGAAGAGAGCGATGGGGAAGAAAATTCACAAAATTGTGAAAGATTTCTCCGATGGAAGGATTCGTGACCACCAAAAAAGTTATAGACACGCGAAGTGAAGCTGGACAGAACGAAAGCGAATTGGAAACCATCTGAAAAGGAAACAAAAAACAATGGGGGGAAAGAGAACCCAAATAGGAAACGAATTAAGAGAAAAAAAAAGTAATTTCACACGACCTTCTGAATCTTGCGCATTTGTCAATGCCTTTCGCAACAGCTCCCGCTGAACTTTGGTCAAAAGTGCGACGCATTTGCTGAACTGAAAAGCTCCGCCGCCGTCGCATTGGCTAAGTGAACAAATCAAAGCCCAAAGGCTGGTGGCAGGGCAAGGCGAGCGCAAGAACAATGCATCACTGAGTATTAACACTTTTACTGAATGACAGCACAACTATTTTTATCCACTTTTGATTAATTTGGGACCTGAATAAAGCGTCAAAATCCGCTTCTGTGATATATCCAAAGACAGGCGGAGTCAATTTTTGAAGGAAAGTTTGAGTCAGCAAATAAACTTGGGAAGGGTCGACAATAGAAAAAAACTTAAATTTGTATTAACAAAATCTTTTTCCACGGTGAGAGAATTCACAACTCAGACTTCAGGCAATTTGTAGAACAAAGCAAGAAGTTCAGTGCGATTGTTGGCACTTTTGATCGTATCCAGGAACAAATCAAACTGACAATGAGCTGCCGATGTTGAGTTATGATTATTGTGCAACAGTCCGTTTTGAACGATCATTCTTCAAAAAAGAGCAAATTTGCCTTTTAGGTGAAGTGAATAGAATGTTTTTGCAAAAATTTAAAAATAAAATTATCATAGCAATTTAATTTTTAATTGGACCTGTTTAATATTATCTCGACCTATATACCTACAGTACATTCCTATCAGGGATGGCACGGAATTCCGATTACCGAAAAATTTTGAGGCCTCGAAATGCCATCCCGGCTACATATCATTAGAAGCAGAAGTATTCTAGTGATTTTTCAATAATTTAGTATTCTACAACAATATATTTTTTGTAAATTTGTGCAGCACTTTGTTATGACGACACCAAAAATCCCTGCTGAAATTGCGCGTATAACTGTGGAAAAAGTGCTACCGACGCATTTTGCCAAAAGCCGGGGACCGGGCCGACCCGTCTTCGAACTCGTGCCGGCAAAAGGCGGGGAAATATTGGCTGATTATGTGCTTTTTGAAGAAACGATGAAAAAGACGAAGGTGTGCAAATGGGCATTAATTAGCACGACCAATCCCTTTTCTCTTTGTTTTTAGGTGCCATGGCTTTGTTTTGACAAAATGACCAGTCAGTTTTTAAGTTTTTATCAGTGTCATTTTCCCATTCAAAGGCCAGGAACGGCGCATTTTGACCGCACATTTGCGGGCCATCCGCGACAGAAAATTGTCTTATAAATGTCCGGAGACTGCGCAGCCGGTGAAATCGCTGAGCCAATTGCTGTTCCATGGAAAATGTTGTGGTGAAGGATGCCGACACTGTCCTTATGAGTTGGAAGCTTGTGTCGAGAAGAAAAAGAGGTCACTGATTTGGAATGGAGCATTTTACACTTGATGAAGTAGAAAACAATACCATCTCTTTTCGATATTGTCATGACATTTTGGTAGAAAAATATTGTAACAAAACCATTACAAAAAAAAACAACGCTTTAGGAAAAGTTTATTAACAAAGAAAAAAAAGCTAGCAACAATTCAATTAATATTTTGTAATTCAAAAATTGCAATATTTTGGGTGTGCCGCCTAAAGCGAAGACTGATTGTGAACTTGCATTACACTAAAAAATAAAACATTGTTGTTTTCCTGTAACTTCACTTTGTCAGCTTTCATCATCGAGTTGCTTCAGTATATCGTAGTTAATTTTGCTGGACAAATTTCTTTCCTAAAATTTAAATAACAGAAGGAATGAATTCGGCATTGGCCCCCTCCACCTGAATGACATGGAGCATCGCGTCATTGTGCGTAACCGCGTTGACTTCCCTCTTCCGAACATTCGGGGCACGTTTTCTCCTCTTTGGGCCGCTTTCTTTATTTTGCCGTTGTTCCTGCTCCTCCTGGCGTTGTCGTTTTCTAATAATAGGAATTTTGAAAAATGGTTTTATTAGATTGATATTGTTTTAAACCGAATTCCAACCTTTCCTCCATCACTTCTAAATGTTTGGAGTTTTGCTTCATCCAATACTTCTCTTTGATGGTCGTCTCTACGTCTGTCAAAATGTACGAGTTGATTTCATTATCATCGATGCCTAAATACTGTAAAATGCCAAGGCCACCACTAAAAAGGACCTGTCAAGTCGAGGTCTTCGTTTGAGATAATTGTATCATTTGATTGGTTCCCAACAGTCGGTGGACAAATGGCTGCTGAATCGGAGGAGGGAAAGGAAGAAATCTGTTGGTGTTGCTGAGTTCGCTGCTGGTTTTGATCCTTGGAAATGCCCAACGAAGCCAAAGATGGCCCATAAAGGGCGTAATGCCCGCTGAAAATAAAAGAAAAGCGTTTTATTAAAATGTTAAAAACCCTCTCCTGCTCCGTCCACCACCACCCAATGACGGCCAAGGTTTTTTGGGTAGGGGGAAGTGCCAAAGCGAGAAAAGTTACTTACTGGCCTATTGGCTTTGTCATTAATTCCCCCCCCCCATAATTGTAAGACTTAACGGCACCTGTTCGATATTGCGCCAGGCTGCTGTTGGTGTTCCTCTGCCAGTTGATACACCGTGTCGATCACTTCTTCCTGCAGCATATCACTTGCCTGTGACAATTCCGGCACATCAGTGTCGTCCACCAAACCATTCGCAATCATTTTGGCATAAGGTGAGCGTTTGAACCTTTTTAGAAGTGCCTGCTCAACCTCGAGACGAACCGGTTCAAACTAAAAGCCATTTATATTATTCAATTAATAAAGGAAGGGTCCGGTATGAAATGAGTTAATCTGAATTTGCCTGCAAATCGGTTGCAATCCAATTAAGCCCATCTCACCCACCCAAAAAAAAACTTTATATATTTCCGGGTGACGAGTCAATGGGTGCCGTTGTGCGAGTACTTCCCCAAACGCACTTCCTTCAAAGCCGATTCCGCAACAATTTCCTCCTCCTTTCTACGCTTTTCTTCGTGCTGTTTTCTTTTGGACTCGCGGAAGGCAGGAGGATCTTCACTCTCTTCCTTAAAGTCATTTATAAAAACTTAAAAAACGGAGGAAATTTAAAATTACCAAATCGACGGTGGAGAACTCATCGATTGTCAATCCGCCCGACGGAGTGTTGGCAAATTCGTCAAGTCGTCGTTTTACCACCGCATAACTGATATTGACGACATGGACGATGTCCATCACACTCCTGGAAAATGCGAAAAACAATAACATTTACATAGTTAAAAGCCAAGCCCCAAAAGGCAAATAGAAGTGATCAGGAGAAAACTCACAGGATCATTGGCTAATAAAGTTCTCCGTGGATATTTTGTTAGCTCGCCTGTTCAAATTCAACGCACGAGCAGCTAAAAGCAACGCCGCGCCACAAATGCCCGTCGGACGCCGTCCCGTGGACATCCAATCACGTTTCATTCGTTGGATAATCCGTGTGGCCAACAGCGCAACTTCCTTTTGCTGGTCGCCAAAATCGAGCATAGCGGAGAAACGGAGTACGTACATGCACGGATCGGTGGGAGGAAGTTTGATGAACAAAGAGCGAGTCAAGAAGTTTAGGGTGCGACCGAGTTCGAATATATTTATCTAAACTTTAAATAACAAATTATTTGAAAAAGAGGAAAAACAAAATGTGTCGGGTGGGAATTATATCAATGATGGAAAAATGTGTCGAATTTTTGGATTTCTAGTCCAAAACAGTGTAAAATGTTTTTCAGAGATGTCGAAAATTGTTTTTTGGAAAAATTAAAAAAAAAAGTATGAATAAAGCATAACCTGGGTGGCATCACTAAAATCCAACAACAAATGAGAAGTGTTTTCGCTTCGGCACGCCATGTACAGACAGGCGACAACAATGTGCGAGCGGAGACGGCCGCGCGTCAAATTTTTGGTGACGCACATTTTGAAGAAGCCAAATGCGAGATCAGTGCAGTGCTGGTTGATGTGAAGCTGGTTGGAGATCTGAAGCAGGGTTCTACGAAGAATAGCAAATAATTTAAAATGAGGGAAGGGAGCGGTAATTAATTGCTTCGCCCATTCCCCGCCATTAGTTCGCCCGTTTCCCTTTATAACCTCTTGAATGCGTTTCCTGCCTTTCTGAAATGTCGCCTCTCGTGACTCGCCACGCGAAAGTCCGCTGATGCCATTAATTGTCGTCGGTTGGGCTCTATCTCTGCTCACAAACTGGCCTAATTCGAAAACCGTTTTCTAACAAATCATATTTGGGTTTTACAAACCGACGACTTCGTGGCCACCTCCACGTTCCTGAAATTGGACGTCAGAAACAATGGTGGACTCCTCCAGCACAGCGCCACAACCTGTGCAGATTGAATCGCCTCTGCTCGGGTCTTCCTCAATTTCAGAACAATTGCAGAAGGGACAAGTTCGAGTCATTGTATTAAGTTGGTTTCGTCACATTCAAATCAACTTTCTTAAATTCTCTAACTAAAATTAGAAACAAAATTTTTCTTAATTTTTAAAATAAAAATAATAATATTTTTTATATACATACCTACATAAGAATTTCATTTTTCGCAAAAATTTAAGGCATGAAGAGGACTAGAAATCCATCCCCATTTTGGTGACTATGTATCGACGAAACTATTTTTGAAAGCAATAAAAGTCTTTTGGCTCATCGCCTTCATGTTTTGAGGACAGAACTGATTTTAAAGCTGCGAAGTGTGGTTATTCGTTAGGAGGCGTTATTCTGTTATTGGGAGCCAAATCACAGGAAATTGAAACATGCTTACAAGGAAGGGGAGAAGATAGGTAAGAACGGAGTGTTGCTTTTCAAGAAGTTCTTATTTTTAATTTGCTTGACTTAACACGACACAGCCATTTCCCAATTTCGCTTACAACGAATAATATACAAACAAGTTTAAAAATCTAATTACTTATTAAAATTTAAAATCGCAACAATTTCTTTGCTGTTCACCCATTCATTCATTGGGCTCTTTCTTTTCTCCATTAAACGGCGGTGACAGAGGGAGGGGGGGGGGACGAAGGTCACCACTCCGTTAATTAAAGTAATCTCGACTCATTATTTGACTACGGATCAAGGAGTCGTCACTATTGATCACTTGGCCAAATTCTCGACGTCCTCGGGCAAACAATACATACCTATGTAGTTGGAAAACAAATTGAGAGAGGAGGTGGAGAAAGGGGGTACCGTTCGCATGCTAATAATTTATATGCTAACGAATCTCGAAATTCACACACAATTTACATATGGTAATTTACACAGCAATAATAACACAATAAACTGGTTTTGTTTCCTCCACCAATAACAAAAAGCATTAATTTTCTCCGAATTTTGCCGGCTTTTCCTCTCCCGTCAAAATGCGTTTCTTTTGCCGCTTCCCCAATGCCTCAGCTTCGCTGTTCTTCGCCTTCTTTCTTTGCTCCCCGTCTTTTCTCTCCTGCGCTGCCCTCCTTCGTCTTATTCCCATCCGTTACGATGTTCAACTCCAATTGCCCACTGCTTCTGATGCCGATCCGCTCGTGCCGACTTTTTTCGGCACTGCCCTCGTCGATTTTCAGCTGCTGAACATTTCATCAACAGTTGGGACTGATGAGCAACAGATGGAGCCGCCCATCCGACGGTTAACACTCCTCGCAGAACAGCTTGACCACTTCGAGAACTGTTCCCTGACGGTGAGCGATGGTCGGCCATTTTAAGCTTTTGTGCAGTTTATGGACGGCCAAAGCGATTTTGCGGTGTCTGCTGAAGTGCGACCACCGCGCGAAGTTGACTTTGTGCTCCCACAAAATGAAGGCCCAAAGGCTTTGGCAAGCGGAAGGTACTCACTGCGCATCGGAAGATTCCAGGCAGGCGCAATCCTACGCCATTCCGTGGACTTTTCATTCAGGGCGTAATCACTTACGCAAAGGGCGTCTTTTATCGCGACGTCGGAGGCCTTCCAATGCTCGGCACGGATTTGTTTTTTGACCATTCGCCGGCTTTGTTCCCTCAACTTGGCGGTCCATTGCAGAAAACAACCATAAAAGTGAGAAGGAAAATTATAAACAGAAGTGAGAGAGAGTACTGTAACCAAACAGAAGTGAGAGAGTACTGTAACCAAACAGAAGTGAGAGAGTACTGTAACCAAACAGAAGTGAGAGAGAGTACTGTAACCAAACAGAAGTGAGAGAGTACTGTAACCAAACAGAAGTGAGAGAGTACTGTAACCAAACAGAAGTGAGAGAGTACTGTAACCAAACAGAAGTGAGAGAGTACTGTAACCAAACAGAAGTGAGAGAGTACTGTAACCAAACAGAAGTGAGAGAGTACTGTTACCAAACAGAAGTGAGAGAGTACTGTGACCAAACAGAAGTGAGAGAGTACTGTTACCAAACAGAAGTGAGAGAGTACTGTTACCGTATGCTTAAGGGAATGAGCGGTCATTTGTCTGAATTTTTGTGCTGTCATTAGATAATTGTAAGTCCGTCCCCCGACAAAGTTGGCTTTGATCCATCCGCAAGGCACCACCGCACTCAGCTCAATGCAAACGCCGCAGGGGACGACCGAATCGGTGAACAAACATTGGCGAGTGACGCGATTTGTGCAGGCGAATGAATTAATTATTTTAATTACTAAATGAATACTTTTGTAGGCACCAAACATTGCCGCCCATTTGCTTTCTCTCGCAGTTTTGCCCGACTCAATTTTCGAGAAAACACTCATTAAGGTGTTGGCATATTTTCAATTATTCCGTTGTTTTCCCCGATTATTTCCTTTTTCAGTCCACACCGTCGCTTGTCCTTTGGACCAATCGGCTTCTCCACTCGCCCACTCTGAAGCAGCAGTTGGCCCAATTCCTTCTGCCCACTTTCGAAACTGTTTCCGATCTCTTCGGCACTGAGCCTTTGCCGCTGAGTGTTCTCAATTTGGTGGTGCTTAGTGATGAATTTAATGGTAATTGGACTTTAAACTTGCTTTCGCTAATTACGCTCATTAATTTGTTGCTTTTCCTCTCTTTCCCCAGGCACCCGCTCTTTTGGTCTGCTGCTTCTCCCCCTTTCCCAATGGGACAATTCGGACGATGCGCATCGCATCGCTTTGTTGGCGCGCCTTTTCGCGCGGCAATGGGTCGGCGGAGTGACCAGCGTAGGCCAAATTGGCCAATTTTGTCTTCAGGAGGATTTCGTCGAATGGGCGGCGATGAAAACGGTGCAACGGCTGCTGAAAGGTGAGAGAGGGCTTTTGCTTTTTGTTTTTTTCTTTTTGTCTTTTGCCTTTTGCCGTCCCCCTGAAAAAGGGCAGTTATTTCCGCTTAATACGTAACAAATTCGTGACTTTTTCTGATCAGATCAGCCCGAGAAGGTGCATCGCTTTCAACTGGCCCAATACGTCCGCTTACAATTGGCAGGTGCCGAGACTTTTTCTGTTTCTTTTTAAAATTTAATTTAGAGACATTTTTGGCACCCGGCGAAAGCGTAATGATGCCGGACTGGGCCGGAATAGACGAAGTAAATCACTTGAAGATTTGAAGGGATTGGCATGAATTGATCAATCGGGATAAACATAACAAATTTGTTGATTGATTTATCGTTTTTTAGATTTTCGCTCACTGTTCCCTAAAGGGCACAAAAATGCTCAATTCGTTGGAACAAATTGCTGGAGAGAAAGTGTTTCTGCAGGTAATGAGCTCTTTGAATGATTTCCTTCGGTCTTTTTCCCTCGTTTTTCTTTCCTCAGACAATCCGTCGCCTAATCACTCAGCAGAGATATCGCTCCTTCAGTTTGGTCCAATTTGTGGACCTTTTAAGACCCCATTTGGTGGACAGCATCGATTTGGGGCAGGTGATCGGGCGGAGAGTGCCAAAAAAGAGGGGGGGGGGGGGAGACGGCGGGTCGGACTTTGCAAAACAATAATTGAAACATTGTAAGTTTTCTCGGACTTTCAGGTGTTCGAGTTTTGGTTCCGAAGTGGGGGCATCCCAAATTTGCTGGTGGAAAAGAGAGACGAGCGCATTCGCTTAAGGTGCGCCACCATTTGAAAATTGCCAAGCGAAAAGTGTCCCACAAAGGCAATTGAACGACGGGCGCCAGGCGCAATTGGGCGGCGGTCCGTGGGCCAAAATGCCATTGTGGCCGTTGCCAATTGCAATTCGAAACCTTTCGCTGCCCTTCAAATTTATGCTTTCCCAGGGTCAGTGGCCATCCTTTGCCTTCGTCCGTCGTTCACCTCACTTTTCCCTTTTCAGTGCTCGAATTGGCCCCCGTCGACCGCAAATTGATTCCGCTGACAAACACTGACTTTGGTCCGTCCTTTTTCCTTCCTTTTCATTTCCTTTTGCTTTTCCTTATTAGCCCATCTCTACCGAGTGAATTACGACGGGGAGGGGTGGGAACGCATTGTGCGCGAGTTGGGCCCCTCGCTGGACGCTTTGAGTGCGCGGACGCGAGCCCAACTGATGGGCGACTTTTGTTACTTTAACGCCGTTGGTGCGTTTTTTAGGGCAAACGAAAAGCGAAACGAATGAACAAATATTTGGACAATCGCTTTTAATAATAATAATAATAATTTGTTAGTGTTTTTATTTGGCCATTTCAGGACAAATTGTCACAATGGGTGACCAACTCCGACGTCGTTTCCTCAAATTGCTTACCGAAAATTATGAACACTTTGAACTTTGCGAGTTTTATGCCTTTTGGTGCACCGGCGGAAGAGACCGACGAATTCCGATGGCAGCGCAAGCAAATGGAATTGTTCTGACTTTTTTGGTTTAGGACCTCGAGTCGCGCGCGCGTTACGCCGAAGTGTTGCGAAGGGTCGTTTTCCCGGCCTTATGGAACGAAGCGAATTACGAATGTGGCGGTAGCAAACTTTGGCTTTTTGCATTGATTTGACCAATTCAAAATTAGGCCCCAGCGGCGCCAACGACGCGGCGAACGAATTGTGCAGGGCGGCATTTGGGAAGAGCTGCTTTTGACAGACAACACATTCACATTTTCTTGTTTTTTTGCTTCAGGGTTAAACTTCTTCCAATTTTGTGCCATTCCATCGCCCCCCTTCCCCCCTTCCCCTCTTTCCCTTCTTTCCCCTCTTCCCCCCCCCTTCCCCTCTTTCCCTTCTTTCCTCTCTCCCCCCCCCTTCCCCTCTTTCCCTTCTTTCCCCTCTTCCCCCCCCCCATTTCCCCCCCCCCCCTTTCCCTCTTTTTTTTCCTCCCTCAAATTCTTGCGCTTTCTCGCCCTTTTTGCTTCCAATCCGTTCGTTTCCCTTCCCATTTTTCGTCCCAATTGCCACGGGCATTTCGCTCATTTGCGCGTTCATCCGTCGAACACTCTCTCCTTCTCAGCATGCCCTTCAGCAACTCGTTCCGCCCTTTCCCTTAAGCATCAATGCGCTGGATTTGTTGGGTGGTCGACGGGAGACGAATCCCTCCGCCGCGTTCCCCCGCCGAGGGGAAATCCTCGACAAACTCTCCCATCTGCTGCTGATCGCCCATTCATTTCTCTCTCTGTCTCCGATCGATGCGCAGTTCCAATGCCAAAACCAAAAATGGAATCATTTGGGCACTGTTTGGGTTTTTCGTGCGTTTTAATATCCCATAACACCGATCACACAAAGGCCCTTTTTTCGTTGTTCACTTTCATTGCCAAATAATCCGCCAAATTTTCTGCGTTTGTTGCGTTGAATATTTATTTATCTGAACTTTTCCAAACCTGTTATTCGCAGAATGAGTGCTTTCTCCGAAAAGCAGCTGTGCAATTCGCTCGGCTTCTTCTTCAGATGCCCCCCCCCCTTTTTTTCGCCTCATTTGGCCTTGCGAAATTACCCGCCCTTTTCGTTTTGCGAGTGATCAACTCGTCCATGTCTCCCGCTGGGGCTAATTGCATCAACACGTCACCGGGGGGGGGGGGGGGGGGGGGAGTCGAACACGGCTTTTTCTCTATTTTTCCTTTTTTTTTCAAAATTCTCACGGTTTTCTGATCAGTTATGCTTTCGTTGGTTGCATTACAATTCATGCCATCCTTCCATTTTCTGCCTTTGTTTTCGACTTTTCCCCCCCTTTTTTTTTTGCTTTTGTTCAACGATACTCCCCCGTTCGTTCTGCTGATGATAAGATCAAATTCTAACCAATGATCAGCCTTTTGTCAGAAGAATGACCCCTCCCTCTCTCTCCCCTCCCATTTCTCCCCCCCCCCCCCCCCCCCTCTCTCTCTTTTTCTCTTATCCTTCTTTCCCTTCCCTCCCCCTCCCTTTTCTCTTGTCTTTTCTTCCCCCGCCCGCGCGGCGATCGTTCGTCCGTTTTCCGTTCCTTCGCTTTTTCTTTTCTTTTGTCATGGACCCGTCGTTGAACAATGGGCGCGAAGAACACAAAAAGAAAGGTGAAAGTGAACACAGAAAAAGCCCGGAAAAATTCTGAGGCTATTCGCCAGCATCGCTTCAGGCGATTGTGACGAAAATGGGCAAAAGAAAGAAGCGGCGGGGGGGGGGAGAGAATGAGACGAATGATTTATTCGGTAAATGGGCCCAACCAAAAGAGCTTTTGAGAGATCAAAGCAACGAACAAACCATTAGGTAATAGAGCAAACAAATTACATTTCTGAATCAATACAAATACAATTAATTTTAATGGCATAAAGGGTTTTTTCTCCAATTTTTACGCCCAAAAAACAAAACGGCGAATGCCAAAATGGATGCCCCGCCTGCCTTTTATGTTGTCCAATTTTTTAAAACCTTTTGCCTTCGCCATAAAACACAAAATGGGCACGACAAGGCGTGCATAATTGCTTCTCTCCGCCGTGCGAAATGTTTGAGCGTTTCTCAGTGCGCTGCTCCGTTTTTGTTGCCCCTTCTCCACCGCTCGTCACTACCAAATTCCCCCCCCCCCCAAAAAAAGCGGAGGTGCCCCGATTCAACAAAACAGCAGAAGCGCCTCAAACTTCGTAGATTCAATTCCCCCCCCCCCCCCTCTCCCCACCATTTGCGTGTGTATCCGGGTCATTGGCGGCACTAACGAGCGCATACTCCCACCAAACAGAAGCATGAAAGGGCAAATCGCCATGTTTCCACCACAATCCATGAACAAAATCGCATTTTGAGAGTAAAACCAACGGGGGGGGGGGGTAGTGGAACGGAATGACAGCAGAGAAATCACAGCACTGACCAGAAAAGGGATCGGCTGATCAGGCGGAAGGGGGGGGGGATCAACGAGCAAGTGATCGGCTGATAAACGAAAGGGTTGGAGGGGGGGGGGGGGGGACAGTGACCCATCGCGCAAATCCTTTCATCTCATTGTTTCTCGATTAAACTCAAAATACATATGGTTTCCTTCTGTTTGATTTTTTCTTTTTTTTACTGTTCATTATAATTTGTGTATTCCCCACAATTAGCAACTCATTGTCAGCCGATCGCTTATCCTGCAAATATCGCCGCATTTATGCGAAGGATGGATCATTTGTTGGGCCGGACATTGGGCATTTGGGGGGAGGGGAAGGGGGGGGGGTTGTCGATAATGTTGAGGATTTTGTGGGTGTTGATTGGTGACTCCATCATCTTTTTGCTGTGGGGTGGACATTGCGACGAGCAGCAGCCGGCGGACACAACAACGACTACAACAAACTCGTTCCTCCCCTCCCCCCCCTCCCCCCAAAGTCCGTCCCTCCCCCCCCCAAAGTCCCCCTCTCCCCCCCCCCTCCCCTCACAATCAGCTCCATTGCTGCTGATTCTTCACAAAAACCTCCAAAACCCATTCATCCGATGTTTGAGCCGCCTATCCTTGCAAAAATGAAAAGCATTCCCAGCGGAAAGCAAAAGAATTGTGGGCGAACATCGAGAAGAGAAATGGTAAACCCATTTGGTAAAAGAAAGACGCATAAGCAAAAACAGAAACAAAACAATTCATTTAAACATTTTTAGAGACCCAAAAATGCAAATATTTTTGATAATCGATCAGAAAAAAAGAAATCCACCAAAATGAAAAAATGAAAAAAAAATCAATGCTTCTGCCCATTTTTCCAAAGCAGCAACAAAATCCAACAGCAAATTCATTCAATGCGGAAGCTGTGAAGCACAGAAAAGTGGGATATTTGCGCTGCGCACCATTTGAAGCTTCAAATTTGGAAATGGTCGTCCGATGGGTCGCCCCTTTCTCTGAATTATTTTCTGTGAAGTGAATCCGTCTGAAGCAATTTGCGCAACTTTTCTTATAATTAGTGGCCAATTTTGAGTACCTTTTGCTGTTGTAACTTTTCTTTGCTGTTGCTTTTTTTTTGCAAATTCGCCGCCCAATTCCCAAAAATCGGCTTTTCCCCAATTTATTCGCTTGACCTCCCCCACCACTCCATTTTATGCCCTTATTTATTTGCCCAACCAAACAAAAATCGTCAGGAATTGTTTCCGCCCTCCGATTGACTTACTAATCCATTCTCCAAAATTGTCAGCCCAATAAAATGTTACATTTTTCAGATTCACACAGAGAGAGAAAAAGGAAAGGGATGATGAAGGTCCATTCATTGGAGGGAAACGGAACGCCAACGGACTGCCGAAGGCGCAAAAACAGCGCCAATTTCAAAAAGGTGATTTGGGAAAATGAGCAAATTACCAACTTACAGAAGAGTCCGGGCTTTAATTTTACTTATTTGTTAGTCACCGTTACCGATTTAAAATATTGTTTTTCTAAAAAAAAACTGCTCAGACCATTACTTATTCTTGGAAAATTAAGCACAAAATGTTAAAATAAGGGACTAAAGGAAAGCGCAAACGTAGTGACTAATAATAGCAAAATTCTACAAATGCTTTGGATTGATTGAATTGCCAAAACTTGGCATCCCAAAAATCCGTTTTTTAATTTGTTTGTCCAATTCTATTTTCAAAATTTATTTTTAAATTTGCTTTTCCATTTCTGTACATAATTCTTTGGCATTTTCGCCAAATCCAACCCACAAAATATATCCCCACGCCTATTTCCGACGATTTGTTTCCAACTGTGGTTCTGAGTGCAATGAACCCATTACTTTTGCGGAGGCAAACGAATGCCAAATTCTTTTTGGTCAATCCGAACAACGGCAAAAAAATGTTGAAGAAAGGCGGATGAGCAAAGGGACAAAGAGGTCGTGCCAAAGTCATGAGATGGAAGGCATGAGGAAAATGAAACGGACGGACCTTAGTGTGTGGAGTTTGGAGACCTTTGACCAAAACTATCATTCGGCCCTTTCTTCTCATTGCTGTCATTTGAATGTTAGTGTTCCGAGGTGGTAGTGGTCGAAGCTCGGAAATTAGACAAATTCTTAGAGCCTTCAAATTAAAAGTCTTTTTTAATTTTGCATTTTCAGTTCTTAGACAAACATTTGGTTGGCAAAAATGACCCGGCCGATTTCTCAAAAGCATGGCGCAAGAAATTTTCCAAACATCCTTCATGGTGAAGGCAAAATTGCTAATCTTGTTTAAATTCGGTGTTTAGGTGTGATGCGGACATGTGTATCCAGCAGATTAACGCGGTACTTACAATTAGGCCATTAATAATTTGTTTATTAAATTTTCCTTTAAAATCCCTCTCGATTTTGAGGGAAATGCCGTGGGAAATTGTGTGGCACTTTACTCCCGCGCACTCTTCCAAAAAATGTTGTTTCATCTTGGCGAATTTGTGCAGCAATGGCCCAAGTCAATCGTCTTGGTCGGCCTTGTTTTGTTGACGGTGCTCAGTTTCGGGCTGAAAGATGCGATCATTGAGACGGATTTGGTCCAACTTTGGGTGGAAAGTTCGTATATTGCAAATTTTTATCTTAAAACCAATAAAAAAAAAAGTAACTATTTTTTGGGACCACAGAAAATTCTTTTCCTTTTCAGGAGGCGGTCGATTGGACGAGGAAATGAATTTTTTACCCAATGCCAAATTAAACTATCATCGGAGAGAGAAACGGGCCGTTTCACCGATTGTCGCGCAAAATAATCGGACGGAGACAAAAGCGACAAATGTTGCCGAATTGCCGACAGAAAACACATTTGGAGGCGGTTTCCAAGTGATTTTCCCTTTTCACATCACATTTCTCATTCACTTCTCTTGTCAGGTTGTCATTCAAACTCCGGAGGTTCCCGGAGAAAACATTCTGACGCGGGAAGGACTGCAAAGGCACGTCGCCATTTTGGAAGAAATCTCCAAATTCAGCGTGGAAATGTTCGGCGAGTACGATTTACACATTTAACCCAAAACAAATAATTTTCCATTGAATTTGTCTTCTTTTTAGAAAATGGCATTTGTCCGACATTTGCTTTAAACCGCCCCCGCCAGCCTCTGCCAAAGACGAATTGGCCCAGTTTATGGGCGACATCATGTCTCAGATTATTCCCTGCGTTTGGATCACTCCCATCGACTGCTTTTGGGAGGGCTCCAAGCCGCTTGGTCCATTCCCAGAATACGACCTGTAAGACATTCATAAAATCGGATTACTATTATGATTTAGAGGTCCTTTTGCCCAATTTGTCCCTTTCGTGCCAAATGGAAAACTTTCATGGAAAACGTTGAACCCGGAAGCTCTGTTAAATACGACGCGTTCTTTTGTCGATGTTGGAATGGTTGGCGAACTGTTCGAACGTGTGGGTGCTTTGGTTTACTCGTTTTGCTAGCATAAAACAAATAATTAAGGCCGGCATTGGCGAGGCGTACCAAGACAGGCCTTGCATCGACCCGTTGGACCCGGACTGTCCGTCGACAGCGCCCAATCACTTCGACCGTTGTGCGGCATATGAACATTTTTCAAAATGGAACTCTGAACTACCACCGGACCGTCGTGTCATTTTGCGCTCTTCGAATGGGAACAGCAAAAAATCGCTTGGCAAAAGGGAAGCGACGTCAGCAAATTCGACGAAAGCCACGACAAATTCCACAACGGATGGGAACGACGTGGCCGAATATTACGACAATGACGACGAATTGGCCACTACCACCACAGAGGCACCCGGTGGGAGAGGGGGCGGGGATGCTGAAAATATTTATTAGCTTACAGAGACAGGACGAGACACGGTTCTGTCAGATTTCTAGGAATTTTATCCGGGTCTAACTCGAAAATCCGTTTTTTTTTAAATTCTGGTTTCTGTTTCTTATAGCATATAAGAAATCCTTTTCCAATCCCTCTCAATTTTGAACACCAATCCGTTTCAGCTCAACGCGTTCAGCGTGAGAAACAGCGCGAATGCGAACTGTTCGGTCGCTCATTCGTCGAATGGTTGTCTGCCAACCGAGAACGCATCCACGAGTTCATCAACAGTGCCGAGGGTGACAACCACCTTCTGTTGCCCGTTTACCCTGACTATGGAAAAGTGAATTTCGAAGTCTTCTTTCTGCTCTAGAATTAACTTCTCATATTCAGTTGTTGACCGGTGGGTGCCGCGGATTCGGAAAACGCATTATGAATTGGCCAGAGGATCTGATTGTGGGTGGAATTCGAAGGGACGCCCAGGGCGTTCAAATCCGACACGCCGAGGCTTTTCAGACGGTTTTTTTGGTTGCTTCTGCTGGCGATGTTTACCAACGATTAATTGTGAGGGCTTTCTTTTTTTAAAAGTATTTTGGTACGTTCAACAATTACTTTTCTTTTAGCGCTCCAAAAATCACAGAATGGAAAAGTTCGGCGTCTCCTTTACCCAGGCTCATGCCGGTGCTATTATTGCGGCATGGCAACGAAATTTCACCAAAGTGAGTGAACCAATCGACGAACACAGCCAATTCTAATTGTTCAGAGTATTTACGACCACACATTGAATAAACCTGCCCAGGGAATTCGCGTGGTGCATCCGCTGGCCTCAACTTCCATCCAGGACATGTTGGAGCAGTTCAGCGAATTCCAATTCTTCGTCATCTTCATCGGCTACGTGCTTATGGTTTAAAACGGAGAATGTCCTCTAATTGTATTTTGGTTCTTTACTAACAGATTATTTACGCTGGTTGGTCCCAAGTGCATTGGCAGGGGTGGTGGTTTTCGGTCAAGTCGAGTTGTCTGTTGGCCATTATCGGCGTGCTGGTGATCACTTTGGCATCGGTTGCCGGCCTCGGCTTGTCCACCGCCATGAATATTCACTTCAACGCGGCCACCACGCAAATTGTGCCTTTTCTTACGCTCGGACTTGGCATCGACGACATGTTTCTTCTGCTGCACAACTACAACGATGTGCTGGAAGCTGTCCGACAAAAAGAGGTGGCGGTGTTGCTCAAAGAGACTGGTGAGTCGGGAATGCCTCGGGGGTTTCCCTTCTTTTTCGGGTCGCTTTTCCTCCTTCATCCTTTTTCTCGCTTTTCTTTCACCCTTAGGCATGTCCGTGCTGATCACTTCCATCAACAATATCCTCGCCTTTCTCACCGGTTGCATTTTGCCAATCCCCGCGTTGCGTTCCTTCTGTGGTCAGGTGGCCATTCTGCTCACTTCCAACGTCCTCTGCATTATTCTTCTCTTCCCCGCGTTCATTGCCTTGGATTTGCGTCGACGTAAAGCGGGCCATCGCGACATGAGCTTCGCCGCCCTTTTCTGTTGTTGTTGCGACAGCAGTTGTTTTATCGGTGGCAAAAAAGGCGGTGGCATTGAAAATGGAGGCCAAAAGCATGCCAAAATGATGGAGGGCGGGGCATTCAAAAAGCGAAAGGTTTTTATTATTTAATTATTTGTGACAGTTTTGCTCGTAATGTGACGACGTGAGCAAAGAAAAGGAATTAATTAAAACAATAAAATTGAAATGCAAAATACCAATTCATTTTCTGTCTTTGATCCAACTTTTGCCATTCTTTCAAATTCAAAGGTTTTCCATTTGTCAGTTGGAGGAGTGCAGCAGTCGCAACCAATTGGTGAAGACCGACTCCACGGTGACCACCCATTCCTCCGAAATTGACCTGCAACAGATGAGTGCGGCTGTGTTCGGCCCTCCCTCGTCCGGCCCACTGATGGCAAATGGCAACTTTGGCCCTTCCTCCTCACCATCTTCGGCCTCTAACAATAAGTCGGTCACTTCTTCAGCAACAAAGTCGTTGCACAAATGGTACACATTGGTCGGGTTTCTCCACGGCTATTACATTCCGTTGCTCAGGCGGCCAATTGCTAAGGTAAAGGGCCACATTTTTCTGATCTTCGATACTCTATGACCTTTTGGTATTTTACACATTTTCTCCGTTTAGACTGTCGTTCTGTTGGTGTGTGCTGCGATGTTTTTGTTCGGTTGCTTCGGTCTTTACTATTCGCGCATTGGACTCGAATTGGCCGATGTTTTGCCGGAGCATACGGCGCCAGCAGCCTTTTTGAAGGCGCGCGAGCGATACTTCAGCTTTTACCCTATGTTTATTGTGCCGAAAGGCCCCATGGTGGATTATGCGAATCAGCAACACAAATTGGAGCAGTTACGGAGGGACATCGGTCGACAGAATATAAGTCTACAACCATCTTTTAATCTAAAAATTTAAGCAAGGTCGAATTTTGTCATCAAAGTGGACGGGGAGCCAGAACAATGGTGGATGATGTTGGTGACCCTTAACATTTTTAATTATTTCAAAATTGGTGCTGGTGCAAATTCCATGTCCAAATGAATTAATAGTTCATTTCATTTCCAGGTTTATGCGCACTTGGCTTCACTCTCTCCAGTCCTCTTTGGACCGTGCTGCTAAAATTGGCATTTTTCCTGCCGACGATCTCAAGAAAATGGCGGCTGACGCGTTGGCACGCAATTTCACACTTTCAGACGACTTTCTATTGGCTAGAAAGTTGCTTTGTTCTGCCGGACAACGGTTTAACTGCACGGAAATGGTATGGTTAGATAAATTTTAAATTATACCACCGACGGGAGGAGAAGGAATTGCGTTTTTTTTTGTGCGTTAATTTAGGCCAGAGACTCTCGGGCCGAAGTCAATTTTTTTTAATTCTGAATTACTTTCTCCAATATTATACAGCACGCTGCTAAATTGATTGAGGACGGACGGATCAACCCACGAGGGTTCTACAATTATTTGACTGCTTGGTTCTACCAAGACAATATGATGTAATGCCATTTCATACTTTTTAATTCAAATTCTTCGTCTTTTTGTGCAGGTATTACGTGTCCCAAGCGGCCTTTTTCCCGACGCCTTTGCCTTGGCATTTCTCTGCCGCTGATGAAAGCGTTGTGCCGCCCGCCGATCCGCTTCTCTACTCGCAAATTCCCTTTTACATGAATGGCCTCACCGATACGCAGTCAATCGTCCAAATGGTAACTATTTGAGATAAAATAAAACCTTTGAAGTTTACAATTTATGGGTTACCCCACATTTGCGCCTATGTCTAAAATCGGGTTCAAACCTAATTTTTTTCATACCAGATAGCCTAAACAGCATTAAAATTAAGAAAACACAGTATTTGGTTTATTAGGAGCATTAATTCTCTTGTTCGAATCTACTGGTTTAATTGGCTTTTGTTAGATCAAAGAAATCCGTGCCATTTGCGACCGGTACAGTGCGGACGGTCTTCCTGTTTACCCTTCCGGAATTCCATTCACATTTTGGGAGCAGTACTTGAAGCTGACTTTTTATTTGGTGTCCGCGATTTTGGTTCGTTTTTCCGCCCATTATATTATTTGACCTACTTAAATTAATTTAGATAATTGGAGTTGCTGTTTTGCTGGTCATTTCGCTTATAATTGTAATTCCCGCCACAAATGTTTTTCCAAATACCCATTTTCCAAGTTCAACCCTTGGGCAGCTGCAATGGTGGCGATAATCGTTGTTACCATGACGGTTGAGTTGGCCGGCTTCATGGGCGTATTCGGCGTCAAAATGAACCCAATTTCGGCAGTTACGCTTATCACTGCAGTTGGCATTGGCGTCGAATTCACTGCTCACGTCGTCTTGGCTTTTTTGACCTCGCTTGGCTCGAGGGATGAGCGTATGGTCGCGTGCTTGGTATGTTTTTGTTTTGCCAGTCCAAATTTGGGATTTAATTTCTCTGGGCTTAGGAACACATGTTCATCCCAGTCATCCATGGCGGACTGTCCACTTTGCTGGGCATTGTGATGTTGGCATTCTCCGAATTCGACTTCGTCGTCAAATACTTCTTTGTCGTGATGACCGCATTGGTCATCATCGGCCTCATCAATGGGTTGGCTTTGCTGCCTGTTTTACTTTCACTAATTGGACCACCGTGCGAGGTTTGCCTCTCTTTTTTCTGTTATTAATTTTCCTCTCAGATCACTCCTGTAAATGGTAGCAATTTGTTGCCGTGTCCGGCGTCTGAACGGTATCGGCCCGAAGACAGTCCGAACTGCTTCACCCCTTCGTCCACGCATCATCAACAGTCGGACGAGCAAAAGAGACGACGAGGGTGTAAGCGAATGTTAGCGGTGGACGACTCATCGTCGGCATCGTCCACTGAAGACGGTGCTGGTGCACCAGCAGTCAGCAAATCTGACGAAAACGGTGAACACCAAAAGCAGCAGCAATCGGTAGACCTGGGACAACACAGTGACTAATAAATACAATGAAATGATTCAGTTGAACAGCCATCGTCAGCACGATTACCACGAATCATTGTCAACTTTGTATGAGGCGAGTGGGGAAGAAAGGGAGCAGCAAAATCAGCAGAACACACCACAGCAGAACAACAACAGTGGCAGTGGAGGAGGGGGAGGGGAGGAAACCAACGGCAAGACGAGAAGAACAGCCTCCTTGTCCATGACACCAGCCGACCGAAGATTTTGAACGATAAATTATATATTGTAATACACTTTCAGACACCTCGGTTATGCCTACTTTCATGTTCAACTTTTCTAAATTTTTATATTCATTTGCAAAAACACAGAGCATAATGAGATTGTTTTAAAAAACTGAATTCTCTAGGAATAAAATACAAAATTTTAATGGTCATTTAGCTCAAACCAAATTGAAAGAACTTTAACAATGCAAAATATGGAGAACAAAAGCAGGGTTTGTCTGATCATGGGACATATTTTGTGGGTGGCGAGACGAGAATGACGCCATCTCCACGCACAAACAGCTGGAAAGGATGGGACGTATAATAACAGCCTCTTCTGTCCTACCATTGGAATTGTTCTTTTGCTTGGTTTGTGAATTTCCTCGAATGTTTCTTCGTCCGTTTCGGTGATTGTTACCGTTTCCTCGACATCGGCCAAAATCTGGTTGTTTGGGAATTTTTGCTGTTGGTAGTCACTGCGTCGCCTCCCCCCCCCCTTCCGGACATAATTTCCTCCGATGAACTATTAATTCCCATTATTAGTGACCATGTTCAAATGTTGGTCAAAGGCATGCAGTCGGCCGCGGAGTTCGCGTTCCTGGCGCAGCTTCACATAAACACGCTCGTTAAGGCTGAGTCGGATCAGATCGAGCGGTTCCTCAACAGCGTCCAAAGTTGCCATCGAATTGTCACAGTAAAAATAGAATGATTTTACAAAATGGCAAAATCAGAGAAATAAGGCACAAAGTGCACTGATTGTGAACATGTGAAATTCCCTTGTAAGATTGAGAAGAATTTAAAACGTAACATTCAAACAAATAAACAACAAAACGAAGCAAAAGGATTATCGTTTTCTTTTCCTTTCTCCGCCCATCCGAGTGCCATTGGGTTTGCCACTTTTTCTCTTTTCTCCGCCCATCCGACGAGTGCCACCGTTTTTGCCATTTTTTCTCTTTTGTTTCGGTCCGTCCTTTCTCTCACTGTTCATCCTTTCTTTGGGATTCCGGCTCTTTTCTCTCATTTTGCCTTTTCGTCCAAAAGTGTTAGTGTTTGCCTTATTTGTCCTCTTAGTGCCAGTTTTTGACTGTTTACGCATATCCTGAAATAAAAAAAGAATTTTCATATGATTCAATTCTCTTTGATTGGGAGCAGCCTCCACTACCGCTCCTTACTTAGTTTTAGAAAAAGATTTATTATGGAGTCATGGAATTAAGCAATTTACTATAGCCCTGGACCGTAGAGCCCCCCCCCCCCCCCGGTTTGTTTGGTGTGACTCCTTCAGCCACCTTTTTCATTCGTTTGTCCACCAGTCGGTAATGTCCGTCCGGTCGGCTCATTGAGCCTCGTTTGCCTTTGGTGACCACTTGGTACGTCACTTTGCGTTTCTCATTTGAGCCCGCCTTCTTGTATAGCCTGAAGTTATTTTATTCTTGCCAACATCACCAATTTCTTGGCCCGACCTTCGCAGTTCGCGCACTTTCTCCCCATGCTCCATTTGCTCATTGTCCACAATTCCCTCCGCCTTTTTCTTCGCCTTTTCCATGCGTCGTATTCGCCGTTGTCTTTTGCGTGCCTTTGCTTCCGCCACTTTTTTTATTGGCCTTGTGTTCAATTCGCGTTGTTCTCGCTTCGCGTAAAAGTCAACGCGTTCCTTTAGTTGAAATGCAATTAGAGAAATTCAATAAGCTTCTCTCTGAATGGCTTATGCTAATTAGTTACTCACTTTGTCTACCGGGGGCTCCAACTGACAGTGGCGTTTCTCGTCGCTGACAAACCATTCCGGCAATGCTTCATCGTTGCTTGTGTACCTGATCAAATGTACAACAATATACCAAACATTTTAATGCCAAATAACCTATTCCAGGCCCAGTCCTCCAAGTCCTGTGCCCGCTTTTTCGAGTAAATCATTTCCTCGCCCATTGCTAATTGCTCCGGCGTTAACTTTGGCTTTTTCGCGCTTTTGGTGCCCAATTTATGTTCATCTGAAAAAGAATTCGGCCATAGCAACTTGTCGGGTTCGCTTTTCCCACCTTCTTCCTCTTCTTCCTCAATTGCTTCGTTTAGTCCGTCATCAAATTCCTTCTCCATTTTGGTCATTTTTGTCGTTGCTTTCTCTCCTTCCTCTTCCTCTTCATCGTCTTCCTCGTCATTGCTCTCTTTTTCCTCCTCCTCTTCTTTAATTCCCTTCACCGCTTTTGCCGCACGTTCCGCTAACCTTTTCACCGTTTTTAAAGAAAACAGCTTAAGATTCAAAAAGTATTATTCCGCCAATTGGTTAAACCCTTCCCCATTTTGCGCTCACCTCCAAATCCTCGCCCATCGTCGGCTCGTCCCCCTCGTGGACCATCTTCAGCTTCTTCCGTTCTTCCAAGTTGCGCTTTGTCTTCAACAGTTTTCTCTTCCGTCTTAAACAAAACCAATATTTTTTATTTTATGATATTCGAAATTGACTCATCACTTTTTCAGCGTTGCCTTTTCTTCGGCTTTTGCTGTTCTGATCAGCTCGTCGATCTCTTCCAACTCTTTGAATTCAGCATTTTCCTCCAACTCCTCGCCAGTATCACCCTCCACCATTTCTTCAGCCGATTTTACACTTTCTTTAGACGCTTTTTCCTCCTTTTTCTGTTCATCAACCAATTTCTTACGCCATTTTAAAATGCTTCTTAGTTCGGCAGGTCCACAAACCTTAAAGGTTTTATTCGTGTTAATATTCGTTAAATTTTTCATTGTCCGACTTGTTGTCTCTGTCCCTAACTCACTTTAATGTCTTTCAAACATTCTTTGATTTCATTCGTCGTGTGTTCACTGTTCAGCACTCTTTCTGAGTCTAGCACCTTTTAAATATGCAAATGTAAAACATAACGCTTTTAGTGATTAGCTCAGCATTCACCGACCAATTCCGAGGCCCGGCTAAGCAATTGAAGCGCATTTTTGGACGTTACAAATTCGGTTGCGCCCAGTCCGCTGTGTTGGCCAAGCAACGCGTCGTTTCCGTAGCCAAGTGCCTTAGCCTTGCGCTCTTTACGGCCCGGATGCAAAAGGAGTCGTTGTCTTTGGAATAAGAAAAGGATGCAATAAATTCAAAAAAAAAAAATAATTTATCCATTACAAATTCTTTTCGCTTTCGTCACCGCCTCCATCCGTTTGGTCAGAGAACACTTTTTTAGAATCCAACAATTCCGATGGAACTTTGTCAGGCTTCGAGTAGTGTTCACAAACAACAAAAATTTCAGCAGATTCGAGCCGAGAAGCGGACGGTTTCCAAACATGGACCCAAAATTAAAAAAAGGAAATTACTTTTGTAAATAGCGAAATTTAAAATACTTTTCTGAACAATTTTTCAAAGACACCAATCAAACATTGCGAGTCGGCTGATCGAAAAATCTAAACAATATAAAACAAACAGTTAAGAAACGAAAAGTGTTCCAAATTGTAATTACTTTAGTCACGAAAAACCCGCCCTTGCGCAAGACTTGGGTGGCCAAACGAAGCGCGGAAAGTGTCAAACAATTCTGCTGGAATGCATCGTGCGCCCAATTGGTTCCAATATTCGGTGCGCCGTCGTGCAACACGCAATCCGCCTCCCAAGTGCCCAACTCTTTGCGCACCGCATGCCGAGTCGAAAAAAAGTATTTATTAAAAAAATCAATTTTTGAAAAAGGGACGGGAAAATGATAGCATTTTGATTCGAAATGAATGCTGCTCGTGTCCCACCTTTTCTTCGATGATGTCTCCCTGCAAAGTGATGCAATTTTTGATCGGTTTCATGGGCACAAGATCAACTCCTGCAAACGAAACGACTTAAGACAAAACGTTCGCTCTCTCCCACCAATCCTCAGGGAAGAGACTGGCATTTGCTGCTCGGCCACTTGCAGCCAACCGCCAGGCGCAGCGCACAAGTCGACGAGGGCACGACAGCGCTGAAGGAATTCGAAGCGTTTGTTCAGCTGCAGCAATTTAAAAGCGGCACGTGAGCGGAAGCCTAAATTTTTGGGGGTATAAAAAGACGTAAGTTCTATCAAAAACAGATGCACTCCTTCACAGAAACGGACCTGCTTCTTTGGCCAAGAAGTAGAACTTGTCCTTACGCTGCTTCCCGATTTTCGTTTTTTTGCCCATTCTTAAAATGCCATCAAATTAATGCATATTCCAAAATGTAGTAAATATAACAGCGAAATTTTAACTACTTGAAAAAAATACTTGACAAAATAATAATTTTATTAAGTGAAATACTCTTGATTTGAAGGAATTAAAAACATAAAAATGAATAAATAAAACATCGAAACAAAAAGTGAATTGTCAATGAGCGAATGTGCACGTAACCTGAACCAAAAGAAAATCACAAAAATTTAAAATTTCAAATATTCATTGAACGTAATAGCTGCTGATAAAGAATTATTGCAGAAGCACAAAAGTATCAGTCGTTTCTTCGCGTGGTCAATCGGTCGATAGCCTTGCGCAGCTCCGCGTTCGTGCATTGGGGATGTGCCATGGTGGTGATCAATTCGGTGACTAAGTGATCGCACAGCCCGGGGCTTGCCTGTTCAGCGCGTTTCAGTGCGACAGCAATTGTGTCCAAATGGGCGGCACCGTGCCGAGTTCGAGTCAACTTATCCAGTGCAGGAAGCAGTGTGTTCTCTAGTGAGCTACAGCGAACGCCACGGATTGGAGGCGGTGGCGGAGCAATGCCAACCGAAACATCTGCAACAAAAGTAGATGGCACATTGTTGAACTGGTTGTGCTGATGTTGTTGTTGTCGATGAAAATGATGAGGTGGTATTGGAGGGACCGCTTTTGAGGGAGAAATGATTCGAATAGTTCCGGTGCCATCGTCGGCAGTTTCATCACCGTCACTAACGACCGGTGGGTGGTGGTCATGGGAAGTAAAAGAGGACGAAGCTGACGATAAACGTAAAGTAATGAAGCATTAAAACAGGAAAATTACGGTTTGAAGAAGGGTTCACATTCGGTTGGACTTTCCGTTCTGCTGGGTCCTTTCGCCTCACAAAAGTGCCCCCATTATTCACAGTGAAATCACTTCCATTGCTATTTTCGGTGTCATTCTCTTTTGAGTGCGAAGTGAAACGGACAGTGTCAATGTTAATGATTGATGCGTTGTTGTGCAACTGATGAGCGGAAGAAGAAGAAACCTATGGCAACCAAAATAAATGTCCAAAACCCATAATTAATGCTGATTACCTTAATTGTCGCAACATTGTCTGCTGCATCGAGCACTGCCCGTTCGATGTCCGACAATTGTCGATGATCCAAAATGTCCGTGTTTTTTAGAGTTGGGTATTCCCAACAAGTAGTGCCATCATTGCCCTGAATTTGTTTTAAATTTGAAAACAGAATAGCATATTTCCAACGTCGGAGTCCACGTCCGAATCAGCGCTCAAATTCTGTTGTTGCTGTTGCCGAATCCGAAATTCGGTACTCCGCTCAATAACGTCGCGAAGGAGTTCATTTTTCTTTGCCGTCAGAATGAATTTGTGCCGAAGTAATTCGCGTGCCGAAGGGCGCTTAACACTTTTTTGTTGCAAATTTTGACTCAATTAAAAACAATTAAAATTTGTAAATACAAACATTCTCTGGATCCATGTTCAAGCAGAGTTCCACAAACTCTCTGAAACTTTTGCTCCATTGTGTGCCGTGCAACTGCGGGGGTGGGTTTTTGGGGATCAAAAACAGCACTCGCATTGGGTGTCTTAATTAAAATTAAGCTAATTGAAATCAACGAAATATCGAAAATTACAAATCCGAGTGGGGCGGCTCTCCGTTGGCCAATTCAATGGCAGTGATTCCCAATGACCAAATGTCCGCCTTAAAGTCGTAGCTGGCCTGTTTGATCACTTCGGGGCTAATGTAAGAAGAAGGAATAAGCAAGTTGAAGAAAAAACTCACGCCATCCAAAACGGAGTACCAACAAAAGTCATTCGTTTGCGCACTGTCTCAGTGAGTTGGCCGGCAACGCCAAAGTCTAATAATTGGATTCAATGGAAGGAATTTCGTTGTTTCGGGGACCTACCAGCTACCTTCACGTCTCCGTTGGTGGACAAAAGAACATTGGCAGCTTAACAAATTCAATAACACAAATTTGCTTTTCAGTAAAATTATTTTGAAGACAAAATTTAATTGTAAGGCAAATGGGGTAAAAATGTTACCCTTAATATCGCGATGAATTTTGCGCTCTGAGTGTAAATAATCCAAACCCCGCAGGATTTCACGTATTATCACCGCGATATGCTTCTCCTCCAGGCGACCACTTTTCGTCAAATCCAACGCAGAGCCACCGCCCAAATATTCCATGATAATCCAAAGCTTTGACCCCTGAACTACTGCGTCTTAATTAATTTTTTAAGTGTGACGGACCAACCGTCAAATAGGAGCCGTGATAGCGAGTCACGAAAGGACTGTCACATTGGGAGAGCACTTTTATCTCCTGCTGAATATCCTCTAACTCGTCTTCCGCTTCTTCCAGGTCCAACACTTTTATGGCAACAACCTAAATAATTTTACGTCGAGTTATAAAATTAAATTTTGAACACATTCGGTTCACTCTCTAATTATGTGTTCCAAAATGGAGTTAAATTCTAAGAAAAAAAATTTTCCAACTTCGGCAGTTTGGTTGTTGATGCCCTTGTACACCTCGCCGAATGAACCTCGTCCGATGGGCTCCAATTTCGTAAATATTTCTTCTGGATTCATACACCGCTAAAATGCAGAATAAGGCAAAATGGAAGGGACATAGCTTATTGTTAGAATTACTCAATTCAATAAAAAAAGGAATCATCGCGTAAAACTAGAGTGCAGCGGGACCGGGACCTGTTAGCGGACAACTGAGTACCAAGGTCTCGGTTTTGACCGGGACTAGTCCCGGTTTTTTCCCGGTTTTCCCAGCCAAAAATTCCCGGTTTTTCAACCCGAAAAGGTCCCGGTCCCGGTTAAGCCCAAAATTCCCGGTCCCGCTGCACTCTACGTAAAACACATGAAAGCGATGATTTTTCGTGTAAGATATTTAAGAGATAAATAAACTAAAACGAAAAGAAAATAAATGGTTTTCCTTGTGCCCAGATAATTTATCCAATAAAAAAATTTCAGCGTAAAATAAATTAATGTAACATGTACAGAAAATAACAATCAACAAAGAAAAGACATGAATGATCACAATGCAACACACGGATTCGAAGGTACAACGGAAGACTGACGAGAGGAAACAAACATCTCAAGCGACTAACAAATTTTTCACCCCCTTCCACGGTGACCCTTTTTTAACTCGTTAATTTTTGACATTCACTTTTTCAAGCTTTAACAAAAGTTCCCAAAGGTGTTGTTTTTCAAATTGTTCTGAATTTTGAGAATAAATACTTAGCCGAAAGTGAGTAAAAAATTCAGATTTTTGAGGCCAAAATCTAATTTTAAGGGCGTTTTGTGTTAGAATTGAAAAAACAAAGGAATTACAATTAACCAGTTTCTTTTATAATAGGAAAAAGATTTCTGTTCAGAAAACAACTTTCACAGATTCAAATGTATAATATCAATTCGGGAAAAAGAATGAGTTCATTTATGGGAATGACCGTGGCCGTGATGATCATGGGAATGCCCGTGATGATGATCATGGGAATGCATCTCTTGCGGATGGCTGCCTAAGCTTTGATCCCTGAAAGCAATTCCATTCGGCAAAGTTTGGTGATATGGTGAAGAATGTGTCGGTGCTGCCGAAGGTGGCTGATAGAGCGGTGTCTGATATTGCCGATGTAATGCCCAATTTGTGCTAGAATCCTTCAACACCTAAACAGATAATATTAAATAAAACAACAACAAAAAACCCAATGAAGGATTGATAATTTTTCGGCCTTTTCCTCTTACCCACAAAATTTTCAAAAAAGTATAGGGAAATTGAAAAAATAGGCTTGTTTCCTACCTGGATTGTGCAGTAGTTAACAATTGATCCGAGTTTAATGCGTACATCTCTTAGAACGTGCTGTTCGTTGGCGTCCCTCCGAACACGTACCTTAATTGAAAACGTAAAAATTCTTTAATCGATTACTAATACGTCAACTGTGCCGACGATCGTATTAAAGTCCAACTGCCAAAAATGAGTGTTAATTAACTCGAGCACGCCATCAATTGTAGAAGCTTCAGAAATAGACCTTAAAAATTAGAAATGAAATATAAAAGTACTATTTGAAATACCTGTCAATCAAATTTTGAACATGAGGAGGCGTAGTTTGCAAAAGAATTCGTCCGGTATACGAAGAGAGCGGAGCCATTGAAGTGAAAATCGTGAAAGAAAGTACCATTGAGGCGACAGAGTCAACCCAAGGGAATTCCAAACGAAACCAATGGACGAAAATAGCACAACAAGTGGATATAAATGCCAACAAAGTCAGCGAGTTAATGCGCGGCAACAACAGACGGGCCAATCCTGGCACGAAATAACAAACTGCTGCACAAATATCAGCGAAATGTTCCTAGACAAACATTGGTGATTGAAATTTAAACTGAAACATCGATTTATACAAATACCTGGATCACCGAAGATTGGGCATGCTTAAGCACGTAGTTGAATGGTTGGTTAGCGAGTGCGTAAGCTACTATAAGCATTGTGGAAGAGGAGGCAAGAGCCGCTGGATAGAACAAATATTCAGTTTTCAAAATATCTCCGCCACTGAGTGGGGCGGCATCGCCTCCGTGGTGACTGTTAAAATCATTTGTTACTAAAACTTAACACTTTAAAAAATACCTGTGATGGTGTTGCCCAGAATCAAATAACCGCTCAACAGCCTCTTTTGTCAAAAATACAGCGGATAATTGAGCTAGAACAGTGGTGGAGAAAACGGCCAAAACGGGTGCTCGAGCCAGTCCAAAAGTGTACCTGAAATATTTCAAGATCTTAATGAACTTCGAAATGTTTGTAATGCGAGTGAGTGACCTTTTATTTGACGAACTGGCAGCACAGATAAAAGCGACAATTGTGGAAAAAATGACAAAGAGTGAGAAAACGGAGAGCCAAGCAAGTCCAGTAAGGACCAAAGAACGGGTTACCGACACTGAATAGATCAGAAAGGCCATCAGTAAAGCGGAAACGGCGAAGCAAAGACATGCCTAAAAAGAAAGCTTCGAATAGAACTGTTACAATGGGGCGAAACCTTTTGGCTGATAGGGTCCATTAGGAGCCTAGTGAAGGAAAATCGCATCATTCTTTTTAGGTTAAGACCCACTTCATCAAAAAGCTAAAAAACACATTTTAAATTTAATAGAAGTTTTATTATTTCGCTTGGTTTATCTTTCCAACCCCACAAGAAATTGCTTTGTCCCGTGCCTTTTTGGTTTCGTTAATTTCTCTCCCTTTTCTTCTTCTCTCTCTCTCTCTCTCTCTCTCTATTTTCTCGTTTTTTTCAATTAAATTCCTTCTTTTTAAATTTTTTCTTTTCTCTTTTCCTTCGCTTTCTTTTTCTCCCTTTTTCTCTTCTGTGAATGAATAATAAATGTTTTGATTTTGTTTTTGCGTTTGCTTGTTTTATCGTTTCCTTTCCTTTTAATTCACTGTTTTGGTCAAATACACAAATTTTTGCCAAGAATTTTTTACATATAGAGAGAGAGGTTTTTAATTATAAATGGCAGCACAATCGTCTTTTCCTCAAAGAACATTGAATCAAATGGAGGGCCGATCAATTTCGTCGTCAGATGATGAGGATGAGGATCTGATGAAAATGTGTGGAATTGGAGATGAACATGGCCATGGACGAGAGTTTTGTAAGTGCTTGTTATTAATAAATAATAATATGCAAAACGAAGGGTTAACAGGAAGTGCTAGTCAGTCAAATTAAAATGTTGAACTACTAGTAAATTAAAATATATTCAGCTTGACAATGTCAGAAAAGTTAATTTTCTCTTTTTTGTTTGTGTCACTATTTCTAAGGGCTGCCCATCCCCGCTTTGTTAAGGATCTGCTCTTTCTCTTTTCTCACTTCCGGATAACAAAAGACCGGAAGAGCGAATTGAATCTTAAATTCATTCTGCCGCCTTTTGCCTTTTTTCTTCTTTCTTGTTTTCTTTTACGATATTTTCATTTTCCTAAAATGGTCCCGACAACACAGAAAAGGAACGGCAAATTACCTCGTCAATTTGTTAAACAACAAAGTTTTCCATCTGTCCATCAGTTTGCTTCTGATAATCTGAGTCTAAAGGACCGATTTTTTATGAAATTGGCTTACTCCGCGCAGCAATCGCCGGTCAATGACAGCAAACAGTGCAACAACTCATTTTTGCACTGCAGAAATGCTGCACAAAGTACCCAATTTAGTCTCGAAGGCGAGCTGATCCAACGCAAAAAGACAACAGTTCATAATCAGCACATGAACAGCTTGATGTTTCCACTGTCGGAACGGAAAGCAAAAAGTTTATGTGGGATACAGTCAACCACAAACATCCGGAAAGCATTGAGGCATCATATTTTGGAGGAAAGCGGGAGGAAGAACTCATTGAATTTGATCACACAGAAGGCAAAGTCGATGCATCGTAAAATCAGCGAATTTACTTTTGCAAACAACGAGCCATTAATTGCTGCGGGAAAAGCCATTGGGTTAGTCCATTTGGTCACTAGCACATCGTCTGTCTCATTCGAACAAACAATCACTTCGACAAAGAAAAAAGGTCTCGTTGTTGTTGTTTTTGTTAATTGTGTATGTATTTAGTATTTATACATACAATACAAATGGATATTTGTGTTAATGCAGTGGGATTTAATTATCATTTTTTAATTATTTGATATATATTAATGTAACTGTAAATACGTTCGTTTCTTGCTTGCTTTTTATAGATTTATCCCCTTCATTCTTTTCTGCCTTTTTCCTCCTGTTTTCTGGTTTCTCTATGGGCAACCACCTTTTCGCATAGGTAAGTAATGCCATTGGGCCGTTTTTCGTTCGTTTAATGCCCTTTTCTAATGAATTTACGGAATGACTTTGTCTTTTTGTTCTTTCTTTTCATTACTTTATTTTCTCTGGTCTTTTTGTTAAGCATATCGTTAAATTGTATTTGTGCAGCGAACCATATTATAATGCCGAAATTATTTATTGCTTTTTAAGCGTTAATATTACCAAGTAATTTTTTCTTAATCGATATTAGTTTTTGTCAAATGTTTTTTTGCGCGTGTCTAATCCAAATGTGTCAATTCTCTTCTAATTCCCTTACAAGTTCATTTTTCCGTCATCACGGCAACCGTCCGTCCACCCCACACACACTCATCTCCGCTCCCTCCCCCATTTATCACTCCCCCGTTTGTGCCATTTATCCCATTCACTTTCTGCATGCTAAGAGAATGAAGAGGCATTCATTCCTTTGCTCTTCAAGCTCATTGCTTGCTCCGCGGCCCTCGCTCCCGCTTCATCCCTCTCATATCGCTTTCACGCTAATTGGCCACAGCAACAGCGGTAGAGGGTGAAAAGGGAGAATGCCGACTGGCCTTTCCGACATTTATCCCTCGTTCCTTGGTTGCCTCGTACTCCCACAGTCATTCATCCCGTAGAGAAGTCGTTAATTGTCCAATTTCCTCATGTTCTATCCACCATCTCACTCATAAATCAATGAACTACATCGACTTTATTTAAAAAAATCCTTATTAATAATATTTTGGTGTCCAATTCCTTCGGAATGTGTGACTCTGAAATCCGTCAGTCACCACATTTTGGTAGTACTGCTGCAACGGTGTCCATCACTCGCACTTCTGGCGGCAATTCCTCTTTCACAGCCGCATCCATCACACGTAAAGAGTTGTTATTACCTAACTGCACTCGGGAACAACAGGAGCAGCATCAGCAAGGCCGAAGTGTAGAGAATTTCAACGCACTGCTGTTAAAAGCTGCTCGGGTCGACGATTCACGCACATTGATCCGCAATTTTTCACAGCGTGTCAAAAGCCAAGTGGAATTTAATTTGTAGCCACATCCCTTAAAATATTTACGTTATATCGAAGGGTTTTCATACTTTATAAAGGGCAAATTTTTTTGCAAAAATCATGGACCCAAAAATATAAATGAATGTAACAGAAAAATCTGTCGCCAGGTTCAATGTTCGTTGAGCGAGCCGTTAAAAGGTTTGGGAGAGCGGTTGACAGCAGTTGACCAGCGAAAACAGCCGCAACAGTCTCTCAACCAACATCATCAGCCTTGCTGCCTCATCAAAAGCTTACACAATAACATCAACACACAAGAGCAATCGGAAACACCGTTGTCATCTCCCTTTTCTTATCGTCGTCATAAGCCTTCCTCGGCCACTTCGCCGATGAAACGTTCTTCATCAGTACGACGTTGTGTTTCTGCATTATCAAATAAGCTGCTGAAACAGCTTGCTGACGATGACGAAGGTGGCATCGGAAGACTGAACTCATCCAATTTTGATAGGACTCACAAAAAATTATATAACAAAACTATTCAAACGTATAGCGTAAACAGCCAGTCCTAAATATGCATAGAATTAATTGACTGCCATTTGCTTTCTCTCAGTTTGACTAATTTGAGGGAGGGGAACCCTTTTGTTGTGCCTTTGAGTGACTGCCTTTTTACCCCTAATTCAATTGTATTTCTCCTTTAGGCAATGGCGAACCATTGGAGCCTCCGCAGGCATTTGCCACCGCGTCGACCAGCGAAGATTCATTTGAGGAGGACCAGGAGTTTTTGGAGCTGCAAGAGAGGGAACAAATTGTGGACAAATACGAAAGGGTCAGAAAAATGAAATGAAAAGTGTGAGAAAGAGAAAATAATATATGGCATATTGAGTTGTGGGTGTTTGAATATTCATTTACCATCAAAAAAGTCCCATTTTTAAATTAAAATTTCATTCAGCATAAAGTGATGAAGGTTTCCGATAACTTCCTTTTTTTTTTTTTTGCTCATCGGTGATAAAAAAAAAGTGCAATGCTTCTTTTTTGACAATGAATCACGGCCAGGCCCGTAGCCAGAAAAATTTCGGAGGGGGGATTCCGAAAATTTTTTCTGCTCTTCGGACCGAAATTTTTTTTTTCGCCAGTCTTAATTTTTAAAATCTTCAGCGCGGGAACTGGAAATAATATTGTACACTATGCTTTTCTGCATTTTCAGGGACCAGATCAAAATGACGTGGACCCGTGGGAGAACCCGGACTTTGAGCTGTACAAAATCACGGACCGATATGGCTTTATGCAGTTAATTGACTGTCTATAATATATGCCAATTTCCCAATAATTCTCACAATCAGTAAAAAAACACCTGAGCAAACAGAAGAGCAGAAGAGGGTACAAAAAGAGTTGAAGCGAGAGCAGAAATGGTTAAGGATGCTCAAGGAATGGGAGCAGCGGTAAGTGCAAATTGATGGACAATTCTGCTAGATGCAAACATTTTTGAAAATAACTAACTGATTATACAGGCACCCAACTAAACTTGCTGAGCGAATGTGGAAGGGTGTGCCGGATAGGCTTCGATTGGTGGTGAGCCATTGATATTAAACAACTCAATACTAGTACCTTTACATAAACAAAACTTAATATCGTGTCTCTTTATAGGATTCAAAAACGAATTTTATTATTTGTTATATAATCTTTCAGATATGGAAGCGTTTGACTGGTGCTGACACAATGAAGGCCAATTCGAGAGAAAAACTTTACAAGGAGTTGTTAGCACGGGCTCGACTCGTCTCCAGGGACATCAAACAAATCGATTTGGACATTAACCGTACATACCGGGACAACTTGGCATTCCGGAGGCGCTATGATGTGAAGTTGGTGATTATTTAAAAGATTTATTGTGTGTATGTTTTCAGATTGTTTTAATACCTACCTATTCTTACATTTAATTTAATAGTTAACCTTCCTTCGTATCTTTGTTGCAACTTTCATGGGCTTTTTCCAAATACTTACAACATGAAATCGCAAAAAAATTTCTGATTTTTTGCAGTTCCGTTCTTATTTATTAAGTTAATAAATTTTGTTAGAGCTTTCGGTTAATATTTTGGTCACAAATAAAGTTATACGCTCTAAACTTGGGTGGGACGGAACTGTCGGAGGGAACTTATTGTTAGTCTTGAGGGTGGTTGATGCTCTCCAAATATTTTCCCGCTAAAAATTTACCAATTTTAAAATGCTCCAATACAGAATATTTTTAGTTTAATCAATTCATTTTTAGACAACAGTCCCTTTTCAATGTGCTGACTGCCTACGCGATGCTTAACACGGAAGTGGGTTATTGTCAAGGTAAAATGGAATATTAAACGATTAATATACTGTGATTTCAGGAATGAGTCAGATTGCCGCACTTTTTCTGATGTACATGGATGAGGAGGAGGCATTTTGGTCTTTACACGGACTATTGGTTAATCGAAAATACGGAATGCATGGTACGTTTACTTCTTTCTTTATTTTCCAATTTTATTAAAATATTTTAGGATTTTTCGTGCCCGGCTTCCCAAAACTCCATCGTTTTCAGAATCATTACGATAAAGTGCTTCTCAAATATTTGCCACGAGTGAAGAGCCATTTGGTAATAAGACCAGACCGAATAATATTTAGGAATTGGGCATCGTTACGCCTTATTTTAATTAAACAAAGGGGGGAGTCCTTTCGTTTTTCAAAATTTTCTTAAACCAACACAAAGTTTTTGAGTTTTTATTATTTAGGACAACATTGGCATCCCACCGATTTACCTAACCAAATGGTAAGAGTGATTTATATAATTTAATTCCTTAATTAATTTCTTGCGATTGCTTTTGGAGCTCCTATCCATGAATGATACAAAATGAACATTTCATAATTTATCTTATGATGAATTAAAGCCCAAGTCAATAAGAAATTTCTTTAAAAAACTTACTGAATTTACAAATATTAAATATTTAAACGGTCTTTTCCGAATCCGAGTGTCCATTGCTTAAATTAGGTGGTTCGGCTGCTTTCTCGACCGGGTGCCCTTTCCACTGGCACTTCGTCTTTGGGATGCTTTTCTCTATTTTGGCGATTGCATTCTCATCGCGATGGCATACAATATCATGAAAATGCACAGAAGTGTGTTTACTTGCATTTGACTTTTTTTACTCCCCAATTTTAAGAAAGGATAGTGAAGCTGTGCGTTGAAGATTTCATGGAATTTATCCAAAATTCGTTGGCCAAAGACTTTGGCTTCACCGACGACGAGGTGATGGAATCGTTGGGGGAATGTCTCAAGCGATTGCAAGTGAGTAGTGAACTTTAATGTCTCTTTCCAAGATTTCTCCTCACAATCAGAATGATCGAATGGCCATTCCACCACCGCCAAATCCAAATGCAACCGCCGAACTGCCCACAAAACCATTGGGGCCCATTCTGACACGCTCGATGATGGACATTCGGTCGGACATCGATTCCGTTTACAGTCGCTGTTCTCGTGCAAATTGTTTGTTTATTTATGGGGAACGGCAGGGAGATCCGAATGTGTCGATAGGCGCCGCCGCGAAAATTTTTTGAATTACAGTGCTTGAGTGAAGCCGAATAAATTGGTCTCATAATTCTCTCTTAAGCGGTCACCGGTCGTTCTCCGATGGTTCGCCGCCATCAAACTCAAAATCAGCATATTCCGCCGCCCAATCACCAGAAGGTCATCTCTGCACTCGCCTCTTCCCGTCTTCAATGTCAGAATCAGCAACCTTTGACAAATTCTACGCAGCAACAAACGGTGCCAAAAAGCAATGCCAGTGGAAGCCGTCCCGGGTCGCTTAAGGTGTCATATAGAGTTAATTAGCTATGTGACTCCGTCCTCTTCGAGACTCGCTTCGAATGCTTTTCTTTTTAGGGTGAACGTCCCTATGGGTCGGCTGCTGATAAAATTCACAGGCATGGGAATCAGGCGACGACTTCAACATTCTCTCCGGCTGATGTTGATACAGTTCCGTCATCGGCTGTTGGTCCTCCAGTGGAGCCATTTCTGCGTCGAGTCGGTTCGACCAAACACCGAATCCAACGACCCCCGCCAGTGCCGGACGAAGATGGATTCGTTAGGATGAGTCCACGAAGCATCAAGCAGAAGCAACCGCAAGAAAAACCGCAGAAAAATGTTGAAGACGGGGGTAGATCATATGCTTAATAAATTCAAAAGATTCATTTATTTTAAGCCATTCATTCCCGGCTAGAACAGAGCAATTCCCTCTCAGTCACAGCACAACAACAATCAAAACGGATAGCATCTGGTAAGAAAGATCTTCATGCTTTTTAATTTCTGATATTCTATAATATTAGTGATAAAAGACAGTGCCATTAATCGCAATTGCGACAACGGAAGGAGTGGTAGCGAGTTGAAAAGGGTGTCGTTGACAAGTAAATTGCCACAGCCGAGGTCAAGTTCGTTAAAAAACACTCCATCGGCGGCACATCAACAGCCGATGCATTTGCGAAGGGGCGATAATGGCACCGTTGAGCATCCACGACCAACACAACGGCAACATGAGCAAATGATGTTCGGTTACTCAGCGCCAGAGGTGAAGAAAGCTGGCAAATCGATGTGATATTGCCATAATGGGGAAACATAATTTGGGCTCGTTATCGATTTGTGAGTTGGAACTTCTGTAGGTTCTTATTTCTAGGCTAATTTTGTGTTTAATCAAATTCTTGAAGTGTTTATTTTTGACGCATAACTCCTTTTAAAAATAATTTCCTCATCGACATTCCCGCCCAGCACAGGCAACAGCGATCCGAGGGCGGCGGAATCAGCGAAGGCCGTCACCGGGTCCATAGAGCAGCCAACAATGTCACTTACATATCAGTGGATGTTGACGAAGACAGTGTTAACTTACCAATTGTACAGAAGGAACAACAGAACCAGCAGCACCACTCCTCGCTGCCACCACAATGGCGTCACCAAATTGACGACGACCAACGACGGCACAAGCCAATAATGGAGGAAAAGCAGCGGATGCCTTCCCGTCTGCCGTATTATTGTCCACCGCCGGATTACGACGAGGAGAATGGAAACAACGGAATGGGCTCCTCTCCAAATTATGGCCGAACAGGCGGGGCAGCAAACAGGTCGAAATCGGCGATACAACAACAGAAGCGGCCGACTGTGGCCACTTCCCTCGTGGACCAACAGACGCCATCCGCTGGCAGTAGCAGGAACAGAACGAAACGGTCGGAACCTATGGCCAAACCATTGTTTGCACAAGATGAGACCAGAGTGGTGCGACGCTTTTAAACGTGGGTGATAGAATAACAAAGCAAACACAAGCGAATCCACACAATTTAATTGTATTTTACAGAGTGAGGCACCACCGTAACACTTATTGTTAGTCACTTATTTTTTGGGGTTGGCTTCGAAAAAACAAATGTCGCCCTAACAATGCCTCACAATAAATGTGTTTTTGCCGCTCTCCTTGAATTCTTTGTTCTATTGTTCCCAAATAAGTCCCAAAAAATAAAAATGTATTTGACACTATTTTTTCACTAAACTTATTCTTCATACATCTTGTCAAATTCTGTTTTGTTCCGTCCACCCCATCCCCTTCTCTGCTTTTCTCTTCCAAATTCATTCATTGAGCGATGAGTGGTTTATCCGAATATATACAATAAATGCAAGTTGAGAACACATTCCTCCAATTTAAAATGCATTTCCTGTACCTTTCCAACGAAAAAAGTGATGCCAAGAATTTCGCATAATATTTTCAATATTATTTTAATTAAAATATTCAAGTAATGAACAAATGTGTCAGCTTTTATCTAAATAAAGTTTTAATGAATTACAAGCATTTATGACTATGTGTATTTTTTCGGATTTAGATATACCAATCATTTGAATTCTGAGTTTTTTTAGTGTACTATTTTTTAAACAATCAATTTTGTATTCTTTTCTGATAACGTTAATTGTTCCATGCCTTCTCTGCACGCTTTCGGGCGAAGGTGGAACATCGCCAGGTGATAATGCAGCCTATTTGACAATCGGAATTATTTGGCTTTTGAGTGATGACTTCGTTTTCCCTGGTCTTACCGATCTGTTTGCTCGAAGCGCATGGTACGATTTGAATGTCCTGTTATTTTTGCAATATTATTGACGAATCCTTTTGTTGGGCTATTGTCCAAATTTTCAACTTCCCCAGTCCCAACATGCACTGTTTTTCCCCACCTTTTCAGGGTGTTCGGCTCCGTGGCCCTTTTTATCCTTCACAATCCCTTCGAATGCGATTCCGTTTCCTGGCTCCCTTTGGTGCTGATAATGCTCGTTTTGAACATTGTCTCTGGCGCACTTTCCATGGCTTTGGCCCTTCTCAGTGCCCAAGTGCTCCTTTCTCCGAAAACCTTTGAGATTCCTTTCATTAGGGCTCCATTATGAACACGCAGCGGAGGCGTCACGTTTCGACGCTGCTTTATGTCCGACTGCCCATTTTTGTTGCTGAAATGGCGTGGACTGTTCTGACAACTCTGATCGCATTCGGTAATTTGCACAGCAACCGAATAAAAGCAGACAATTTCAGATGTGTTCAGTAATGCCAGCCATTTGTGTCGAATTTCCACGGGCATTAGGTGCGAAAGAAAACATTTTTATGATAAAAAGGGAATTAATGTCATTGACAGACTTTTTATTTTGGTGGTTTCAAATGCGGAAGAATAAAATCGGAAGTGAATCATTGGTAAACGTTTATGTCATAGGATAGCGGTTGTGCTGGAGCTTTTCCTCGTCCTCTCCACCCTTTTCGGGTTTGTCATCGTTTTCAATCCGATCGACGGTCGCCGCATGGATCGATCGATGGTTGACGAACGCCTTTACTGGCGGAGACGCCTTTTTCTTGTGAGTAATGTGTGCATTGCCTTCCATCATTTATTGTGTTGTAATCGTTCAGTGTAAAATGGGCCAAGATGCGTTGGTCCGCGAGGCAATCGACGACATCGCCACTTTGGTCGCCTTTTACTTTGTGGAAACTGACTTTGTTCTGTCCGACATCATCGCCGGCCTTTTGCTGCTCGTCCATTCGCCCACAAAATGCATCCCTCAGTCTCTTGGCGATGTGCAAAACGTTTCAAAACAACGGCCGGAATGGATGGAGGTCGACCAGGGCAATTGAGGGGGGGGGGGGAGGGGTGCTTCTGCTAACCCGGAGCAGGTCGTTTGGTCGTTTCCTTCCCTCTCTCCCCGAGAAAAACTTCAAAATTTAACCGAAACTTAAGAATTTTTAAGAAAAAGCCATAAAATTTTCTTAATTTGTGACAATTTTTTCCTTCATTTTCGGAAATTTTAAATCTTTTCTCGAAAATTTATTAGTTTTTGTAAATTTGTGAAATTTTCTCGGGGGGGGGGGAGTGAATTGTACCTCTGCAAATAATTTCTCTCTTTTAAATTTGGAAATAAGGAGAATTCGGACGGGTGAATAGTTCGCGGTGCCTACAATTTTTTAGCGAAGGTTCTCCCATTTTGGCACTCTGCGGAAGGGGGCGGGGGGGGGGGGGTTAATAAACTTTGTAAATTGTTGGCCTCACTCTAATAATTCCCTCCAGATTCCCCACTGTCTTGAGTTGGCCAATCGTTACTTGGGCTTTTCTGTGGCCGTCTACGGATGGCCCTTTTACGTGCTGACCAATTGCGCTTGCTGTTCCTGGTGTTTGCTGTGCCGTCGTTTGTGCACATTGAGCAAAGGCATTGTCAGCGAAGAGATTGTTGTCGTTGCGGACAATTGTTGCGCATGCCATCAAAGGTAAGAAAAAAGAAGCAAAAAATTTAGCAGCATTTTCATAATTTTTTACCGTTTGGCTTTGTCAAATATAAAATTTGTTTCCAAGTGCGTTTATGCTTCGGTTGGATTCCCATTGTCGCCTTTGTTTCCTCTCTTTTCGCAACCGCCTCTTCGAAGTGCCATTCGCTGTGCTTGTGGACAATAAAACACGGGCAATTGTTGTCACAATTCGAGGTCCCTTTTTGAGTATTACAAATTTGCTAATGACCGAATTTGAATGCGATGTCTTCTCCGCTCTCAATTGTGTTCCCACCTTCCCATTTTCAGGCTCCGCTTCTTTCATGGATCTGATCACCGATCTTTCGCTGAGTGATGAACTGCTCGAATGCTCAGTGGACGTTGATTCCGACCCAATTCTGTGCAATGACAAGGAATTGGATGGTCGAGGGGAAGTGCGCGTTCACAAAGGAATGCTTCGCGGAGCGAGGCGAGTTCCACCAAAAGCCCCCTTTACCAAAGATGAGCCAAAATGAGAACCCCTCTAAATGGAGGGGAATGAGTTCAGAATAGTCGGGAGAGAGAGGGAAAGACAGAGAGAGTGTGGCGCCATTTTTGGCAAAAATTTTCTGCATTTTGACGGCGCTTACCGATAATTGTAAAATTTCAAGGGGGTGGGAACAAGCTGCTTCCACCAAAAAATTAAATAATTCCTTGTTTTGCAGATATGTTTACGAAACATTAATGAGCAACCACGTGTTGGAAGACCTTGTGCTGGAATGCCCCGGCTATTCTTTGGTCGTTTGCGGTCATTCACTCGGCGGTGGCATCGCTTCACTTTTGGCACTGCTTTTAAAGTCACCGCCCCTTTTTTAAAATATTTTATGTTGAAATATTTAATTGCGAAAGATGATATTCCATTCCTTTTTTCTGTACTTAAGGCCCAAATATGCCGATGTTCGCTGTTTCGCGTTCGGTCCGCCTGGGCCTGTAATTAGCGAAAATGGAATTGCGGACACGGAGCACAACACACTGTCCATTGTGCTGGGCGATGACGTCATCCCACGCATGACGACGCATTCCATCCACAAACTGAAGCAGGAGATCGAGCGAGAAATTGTCTCCACGGACAGGGCGAAGTACGAAGTGTTGATCAAAGGCTTCTTCAAGCTGTTCATAGCCTACCCATTCGAATTGCACGGGAGAACTGCCGGTATTGTCAGGTTTTTAGTTGCAAGGAAAAATCCCATTTGAGCAACTGATTCTGACGCCGTTTCCACGAGTAATCTTTGTCGAACTGAAAGCAGTGTTACTGCTCTTCCTCCGCCACCAAGTGCCGAGCAATGGAAGAATGGTGCCGGAATTCGAGTGGGTCCCTTTGAAAATTCATTTTTGTAACTTTTTCCATGTTAGGGCATTTGTTGTTTTTCTTGTCGTGAATCACATTTATCGTATTCAGCATCTTCGACCACCCGGCCATCTTCTGCATTTGACATGCACTGACAACAAAAATGTTGAGTTGTGCTGGATAAAACACACCGCCCTCTACGAAATCCAGGTTACTTTTTTGATGGATTTGTGTTTTATTACGAATGTTTTAGCTAAATGCCTCGATGATACGTGACCATTGGATTTTTAACATTGAAAAAGCACTGAAAAAGGCAGTCGATACATACGCTAAAGTCGAGGACGAACAGCAGAACGAAGACACACAAAGGATTTTCATTGCATAATTGCTATTTGAAAAACAAAAAATAGTGCATGGGTAGTCTTTGTCTTTGGTCCCAACTTTATTTTCTGTTCATTTATTGTATGTAAAGTATGCTTTATCTTTATCCAAATCTCAATTTGTCATGTCTTTTACATTTTCAGGTGTTTCTTTTATTGCTTTTGGTTATTGAAATTGAAAATAATTTAATAGTTTATTCAAATAAATATGTATTAAATTTTAATCAAAAAGCGGTAACATTCTACATATGAAAATTAAATTTGAGAATTAAATAGTTACGTAAACCAAATACCGTATTTATCTGTGCTTTGTTCCCCCTTTTTCGAAAAAAAAATTCTTAAAAATTTTAGTGTCATAAAAACAAGTTTCTTCGGCTTTTCGAGGTCACTGATCACGGATCCGGCATCAATTTCGGCCAGTTCCGGACCCCGGACCCTAACTCGAATAAAAAGACGAAAATGCAAATTTTCTAATTTCATTTCGTTTAAAACGGCCTAAACGATTTTTTATTACAGGGTTAATAGTTTTCAGTTTGTTTACGTATGTTTACACCCGGAATAAAGTCTTGCTAAAAATACGCTTTGAATGATGTTAATTTGTAAAATTTTATCGACTAAAAAAAGTTGTGAAATCGGTTCTAGTCGGTTTTTTACGCGTTCCATGACATTTTACGCGTCCCAAAAACAGTTGTTTGTTTTTCGAAGCATTAACCGGAAATTTATACCACCCGAATCGTTATAGAAATACAAAAATAAAGCTTCAATTTAGGCCTAGGCCCAAGCAAGCCTAAGTCTTCAGCCTAGACTTAAGCTTAAGCCTAAAGTTTAGGCTTAGTCTAAGCCATTGTACGAGTTGTCTTTGTATGAACACCGTAGATTTAACAACCGAAATAAAAAAAGTACTGAATATAGGACAAAAAAAAGACAAGTTCCTCTTAGTTATTGGGACAGCTAAAATACCATGGACACATCATGGTACGCGTAAACTGTTGTTGGGACGCGTAGAATGTGTTGTTGGGACGCGTAAAATGTTATGGAACGCGTAAAACCGACTAGACCCTGAAACCTTAAACTTGTCTGGGACGCACTTGGCCCGCTGCCGACTAATTTTCTTAAAATTTTTCAAGAAATTAAATATATGATAAAAATCATAGGCAAAATCAATATTTTTGCAAAATATGATTCTCAGGGTATTTGTTGTTTTATATTTTTCACAAATCTTATTCTCTTTAAGTTGTCAGTGTATAACATGTTTCTGGTATAAGTGTCTTTCGTCTCCACGTTTCTCAATTTTTGTCCGGGCGATTGATGTGCCGCTCCCTTCCACTGTCGTCACTCCAAAATTCCCAACTCAACTCTCCCCGGCCAAATCTCCACGTTCGGTTCTTCTTTCAGGGGTCATCTGAGCAACCTTTTTGGAAGTGTTCAGCAGGTGAATGAATGGACTCACTGTCCTTTCCTTCGCTTCCGTTTCACTTTTCTCAATTTCTCAGTGGTTTAACACTTCGGCCAGCGCGAGAGTTGTATCATCGGCAGACGAAGCGTTCACTCCGTCCTTCGAACAAAGTGCACTTAGCCCACCGCTCAGCCAAACTCATATGAATTCGATTAGGTATTTTTGGTTCGTTTGTTTCTGTTTTTATGGTTGTTTAAGCAGCCAAGGACTCGCCGAACCATCTGTGATGAACAATTCCAACACCAATCTGCAAACATTTCGCGAAGTGTTGTTTAATGAAACTGTGCTGAAGTTGCTGAGGCGTTACGAATTTGTTGGGGTGAGAACAAACGAACGGATTCGTCATGCGAAAATATCATTAATTACTTAAAACCAATTTAGTCCATAGGGTCGGGGGCACAAGGATTGGTTATGTGAGTGAATGTTCAAAATAAAACGCAAATATCGCCAGAGTTTCAGTTGCTGCAAGGATTTGTTGACGAATCAACGCGTGGCAATCAAAAGGCTGACGAGGCCTTTCGCCAATGTTATCCACGCAAAAAGGGGTCGGTCCAAGCTTCGTTTATGCTTTTCAACCGTTGTTCATCTCATCCGTTTAGCTTATCGTGAGTTCGAAATCATGAACCTGGTGAACCATCGCAACGTACGTTTTTTGTTTTGTTTTTCCTGTCTTCCGTCCTGCCTAAATTTAGATCATCAAATTACTTAACGCGTACACTCCCCAATCGTCCTTGGATGAGTTCAGCGACATTTACTTGGTAATGGAGTGCATGGACGCCAACCTTTGCTCGGTGGTCCAAATGGGCTTAGACCACGAAAGGCTGTCCTTTTTGCTTTACCAGGTAAAAGAGGCGAAATGAGCCTAATTTGTAGATACATTTTTATTTTAAGATGCTTTGCGGAATAAATCATTTGCACAAAGCCGGAATCATTCACAGGGTAATCAGTCCTTTAATTATGCCATTCTTTTCAATTATTTGTGTTAATGTTCTGTATGTATTTTGCTGCTCCAGGATCTCAAGCCCAGCAACATTGTTGTCGATATGAATTGCCAACTCAAAATCCTTGATTTTGGACTTGCGAGAAACAGCGGCGAGAGCATGCTGATGACGCCATATGTGAGAAGGGAGAGGCCGTACGCACCGAAGGGGTCGGCCACCATAGGAATATTCATGATGCGAAGCAAGGGCGTAGCCAGGGGGCGCCTCGGGTGAGGGGGCTAACCCCCCCCCCCCCCCGAAGCTAAGGGTCTGGCTACGCCCTTGATGCGAATACAAGGAATTGTACTCCCTCTTGGCCTGGGCATTATGATTGGGTTCTTTTTGATAATTTGTTGTTTTGGTAAAGGTGGTCACTCGATATTATCGGGCGCCGGAAGTGGTTTTGGGCAATGGGTACTCTACAACTGGTGCGAGTTTTCTTTTGATGTCCCCAATCTTCTCACCAACCAATTTTCTCTTTCCAGTGGATGTTTGGAGCATTGGTTGTATCTTCGGTGAACTCGTCCGCAAAGAGGTTGGACCATGAGCCCATTGGAGTCGTCCAATGTGTCAATGACCCGTTTTTTAGGTGCTCTTCCGTGGCACTGACCACGTTGACCAATGGACCAAAATTGTCTCTGTCCTCGGTACTCCGAGCATTGAATTTACTGCGAGGCTTCAACCGACGGTGCGACAATATGTGGAAAGTCGGCCGAGAATCGGTGGGAAATTTAACGAAGATTTTAATTGACCACTTGAGAGATTAGCACAGAGTAACAAAAAGAAGAAAAAACTTAAAGTTAATCCAAATGAATAGGTGTATTAGGTCGTTTTGTAAATTTTTGTTACCCCTAAAAATGGCATAACTTTTGAATTTTCACATTTTCTTGATATAATTAGCAACCATTCAAAAGCCAAGTGGGTCAGAAATTTCTTGATCAGCGTTTCAAATACATAACTGTTATTTGTTTTATTTTAAAAAATGTGCTTGGCTTACTATATTATGCAAATAATACAAAAATTGTCTTTTAAGAGGCCCGTCCGTGGCAACAAATTTTCCCGGATATTTCCTTCCCACCCGACTTCGTCAAAGAGCGCGTTAAACTCGACGGTATTTTTTAGATCCCCCATTCATTTCCTAGTGCCTTTCTTTAGCTCTGTTGGCCCGTGACCTCCTCTCCCAAATGCTCGTCATCGACCCAAATAATCGGTTATACAAAAATTCAAAGCTATGAAGATCATTTTATATATACTACTTTTGCAACTTATTACCCTACTTTTTATATCTGAATCGAATTCCGCTCGTTTTTCCGTTTCTAAAAATCTGACTCAATAATTGCCTCGACTCGCTAAACATTATGTAAAAATCAACTTCCATTTTAGGATCAACGTGCAAGAAGCACTCAAACATCCCTATGTTAATTTGGTATGAATTCTTTCTTTTTTCGATTAATTTTTTCTTTTTCTCCAGTGGTACGATGCGGGAGAAGGTTGCAAAAACAAACAATAAATGATCATTTAAACGTGAATTAAGTGGATGGTCCCGCTCCAACGCCATACATTGAGCCGACACAGTGAGAAATATTTGCTGTTCTGAGAGATTTCCTGGAGAGTAAAACATTTTCCATTTGATTAGTGGTGCGAATTTGAACGTGGAGCAGTGGAAGGAACTCATTTACAACCAAATCAAGGATTTCGAAGTTTAATAGATGATTTTAACTCACAGTCTCTTGCTTATTTTCAGCGGACTCACGACATTTTCGGCATCGGCGTAACAATGAATGGGGACGACGAAATGCTGGACGAAACCTGAGCACTTTTTTGGGCGACATTCCTTAATATTTCCGTTCTGTCATGTTCTCAAATTGCACCCTTCAGCCAATCCCCATTTTACTGAATAGTCAAACATTTTTTTGAAAATATATTCCAAATTTGTGTATATATTATTTTGTATTAAAAAGCATTGCTGGTTCATGGAATGACAAAACGTAACTAAAAGGCGAGAGAGGACTCCCCCCCCCCCCCTATCGGTCGAAAAAGGATAAGAATGATTATTTTTTGACTCCACAATTCGTTGTCAATCTCTGCCCCTTTTTGTATAAATTGTGATGTTTCAATGTTCCAGCATTGTCTGCAGTATCAAATCAGAGATGTGCCGAAAATTGGTTTCTAATTGAGAAAATTGGTGCATCCCTTTTCCGTTTTCATTGCCATTTTAAATAGTTATCCAAACAAATAAATATGATAATAATAATAACTGACTATTTTATGATGGGTTATTTACTGTAATGCAAAATTTAATTTATTTTGGCAAATAAATTCACTATTATTACATTAATTTGTGCGTTTTCTTTCAGATGAAAGTCAAAGTGATCTCCAGACATCCGGATGAATACCAACGCGAGACAAAACACGACATATTCAAGGGTTAGGAGCTTTATGAAGATATTTTTGGTGATTTTTCCCATCCAAAATCAGTGCCTCGGAATTACGCCGCCCCGCCCGACCCATTTCAGCAGCAGGTGGAGTACACGAGAGCACTGAACGCGGCAAAGTTGGAGCGCATGTTCGCGAAGCCGTTTCTGGCTGCCTTTGATGGGCACAATGAGGCGGTCAGTTGGTGTTGGCATTTCATTTATTATTGGCATTTCGTATCCCCATTTACCTACATTTCTTCGTATATTTTCAAATTGTTTAATCCATACGTTCGCAGGTCAATTTGTTGGTCAAACATCCCACCCGTCTGTCCACCGTTCTGTCCGGTGCGCGTGATGGCCAAGTCCGAGTGTGGCATTTGGCCACTCGCCGCTGTTTGCACATCCTCCAGGCACATTCCGGCCCCATCAACGGTCTCTCTGTTGATGCATCTGACGGTTTGCACTTTGTCACGGTTGGCCAAGACGCGCAGCTCAAAGTGTGGCCGTTGCCAATTGAATTTGATGGAAATGCTCGGCCAACGCAGCCCGTCCATTCGGTCGGTGCCAATGAATTGGCCTTTTCTTTTGTGTAACGTTCTGTCCCTTTCCTTGGCCATTCGCAGTTGTCCCTTGACGGGGTCCCTCACGGCTGTTCCCACGTGGCGATGTCCAGCGATTTCGTCACCTGTGGTGAGGGCATTTCGGTGTGGCGGTTGCACAGGTGAGAAGTGTCCAGACGTGGTGTCCTCTCCCAATCGGTGTCATCCTTTTCAGATCTTCGCCCATTCGCCATTACGCTGTTGGGCCCAACACTGTGCAGCATATTAACTGCAACCCCATAGAGGAAGGCATTATGGCCGGATGTGCCGCAGATCGCTCCATTTTTCTGTTCGACACCCGCCAGAAAGTGCCGCTGAGCCGCGTAGTGCTCAAACTGAGGACGAACAGGTGCAAAAATGCCGTTTAACAAAGTCCAAATGACTTTGCCAATTGATTTAAGCATTGCCTGGCATCCGCTTGAGCCGTTCACTTTCGTTGCTGCAAATGAAGACTACAAGTCAGTCTGACGAACCTTTCATTACGTTGTTTATTGGGTATCTTTTTGACTTACTCCGCTTTTTGTCAGTTTGTACACCTTCGACATGCGCCGGTTGGACTCCGCTCGCCACGTCCACCAAGGGCACACCTCCGCTGTGATGGACGTCGACTTTGCGCCATCTGGTCACGAATTTGTCAGTGGGAGTTTTGACAGATCCTTGCGCATTTTCCCTGTTGAACAATGGCGAAGTCGGTGAGAAACATTTCCCCCATGGACGTCCCAGGATTATAAGCAGGCCCGTAACCAGGAAAAAATTTCGGGAGGGGCAACCGAAGAGCTTTTTTTTTTTTTTTGCTCTTCGGGCCAGAAATTTTTTCTCTCCATCGTATATTTAAAATTGTGGGCGCCTGACAGCAAAAAATAGGAAATATAGCCGATTTCGCGCCAAAAAATGACTACATTTTTGCATTTTTTGGGCTTCAAGGTTCAAAAATTAAGGTAATATAGCGGTCCGGCGGTGCCGATAGGCGCCGCCGGGAAAATTTTTTTGTTTTAATGCATTTTGATAAGAAATTTGGTTAAAAATTTTTAAAAAAAATGCCCATTTTTACTGGAAAAGTTTTTCATTTTTCATTTCGGGGGGGGCAACTGCCCCCCCTGGTTACGGGCCTGATTATAAGTTAAGGGGGGGGGCACCGTTCATAGGCGATGAGACTGTCTTCTTTCACACCACTTTTTGCAGCGGGGTGTAAAAATATTTTTTGCAAAAATTTAAAAAGTGCAAGCAACAATGAGAAAATGTAAAAAATACAACTCGTTAGGCTTTGAGCCAACTCATTGGCACTAAAAAAATTTTTTGTTTTTGTAATTAGGCAAAAATTATTATATTTGGATTCTTTTTATTTATCGATGATAAAATTGGGCGAAGCCGCAAATGTCGGGCCGTAACTGTCCGAATTTGGCTTGGGCAACGCAAATGTCCGAAAATAGGCCGCAAATGTATGGGCACCAATTTAATATTTTATTTTTGCGTCGATGTTTGTGGGTGCATCTCCTCTATTTCCTGTTTATAAATTTCCCTCCTAATTGTAAGGGAAGTGTACCACACCCCGCGGATGCAATATGTGCTGTCCGTCTTGTGGTCTTCCGACAACAAATTTGTGTTGTCCGGCAGCGATGACATGAACATTCGCCTGTGGAAGGCAAATGCAGCCGAAAAACTTGGCCCGGTTAGTCATTTTGATGGTTTTAATCCGAACAGATAATAAAAAGAGCATTTTTAGCTCTGTCCACGCGAGAAAGCGGCGATCGAATACAGCCAGAAATTGCGTGAAACTTTCCAAGGCCATCCGGAAGTGCGGCGTATCGTCAAACATCGGCACGTGCCGAAAGCTATTTACAGGTTCAGTTTTTTTCGATTTTTAAAAATTCCTAATTGTTATGCCAAATTCACAGTGCCGCGCGGGAGCACAGAATCATACGTGAATCACAGAGGAGAAAGGACAAAAACAGGCGGAAAAACACGAAAAGTGCCGCAACAGAACCATTTACATCGGAGAGGGCGAAAGCCATTGTCAGCGAAGGGTTGGAATGAAATGCGATTGGAAAGCGGGAAAATAATAAAAATGTCATTGTTTTGTTTTTGTTCGATAAATTCTCAAAAACGGAAACATAAGGGAATGCGTCACAATTACAAAATGGGAAGGGAAACCCGGACGGAGGTGGAGATGTCCCAACATTGTCAAATTGGTATTCACAGACCAACAATTTCTGTTTCTGGCAGCGCTTCCTTCACAAGTTGGGGGATGGCGACAACGAAACTCTTAGAAATCACAATGAATGGAGAATCAACGGCTAATAACCCCAATGTGTTCCTTTCCACTTACTTGGTGGTCGACGCCCGGGGCGGTCGCGAGCACTCCCCCGCTGTTTATCAACTGTACGGAGGGTCCGTAATTAATCAGTCGGCCGGACATATCCGATAAAGTTCCACCGAAAAGTGCAGATTGTTGTCAAAAATAATTTCTAAATGTACCAGCAGCGAGTAGCAAAGCCTCGGGTGCGGCGGTGTCCCATTTTTTGCAGCCCCTCGAGGCGAAAACGTAAGCAGTGGCCCCCTCCAAACAGCGCAACACTTTAAAGCCCGCGCCTCCCACCCGTTCAATTTCGCTGATCAGTTTCCCCTCGACCAACGCGTCCAATGCCTTTTGCACCTAATGCGGAAGAAAAAAATACCACAGGAAAACAAAATGAAATTAAAAAAGGATTTCGACCAATTCGGTGTGGTGACTTGCGGTAGTGACAGCGACCCGTGGCATTTGTCCATCAGCTGAAAAGGGGGAGAAATGAGAACAATAGGCACAATCAGACAAGGACATTCGCACTTTGTTGTGCCGTTTTCTGATGGCCAAAAGTGCCAACTCCGACAATCGACCAAATGGTGCGACCGTTCGGTGCCAATCCGTCAGCCGTTTGTTGTCCCTCATAATACGGCTGATGAACAATGCCGGCCACCGGTCGGCCTTTGTGAGTGATGCCAATGAGCACAGTGACTTGGCGGAGGAGCGCTGAAAATCTTTTTCCCTTTTCTCGCCATTTGTCCTAATTTATCTAACCCGGGTTTTCTTTTGACTTTGTAAATTCGGAAGTGCCGTCCAACGGATCGACCCAAACGACGACCTAACGGAGACAACAAATTATGGCGAAAGCAACGGGCAAAGAAAGCCTTGCGTCTTTCATTTCGATGCTGCGCAATTCGTTGGGCACTCTTTCGTCGTTGCTCAGCACTTCCGAAGACGGCACCGCCGTGGTGGCATTCTGAAAAACAAAAGGTACAACAACAAACGGACAATAAATATCCAAAAAGTCGGACGGACCTCATTGAAGATAATGTGAAAATGATGTGAAGATGGCAAAGGTTGAAGCGTTTGAAAGGGCGTCGATGGGGGCGCAATGTCCTGAAAAAGTGTAATGAGCCGAAAAGACCAAAGGCATTCACTTCCTCGCCAATAATCTTAAGATTTTCGCCGAATTTCGCACGCAGTGACCGTTCAATGCAAATTTGAGCTGAACTAAACGTCAACACAACAATCGGAACGATAATTACTGATTTCCTTTTGTTGGAATCCAAAAATGCGACTAATAATATGGCGTTTTTGGCCAGAAAACATTCGTATTTTTAGGGAATTTGCGGTTCGCTTAAGCCGCCCTTTGCCACCAAATGCCAAAAATGTCCAACCGATCGGCCTCGGTTTGCAAATCCTTCATTTGTCCCGTTTGGTCTTTGTTCACAATTTTCAGGTCGCCACTTTTCATTATGTCCTAAATTGGTCTGTTATTAAACGCGTTCAGATTTGAGGGTTGCAATTGTGCCTTAATAATTCCGCCCGCCGCTTCGGACAGTCGCACCGACGAGGCGACCAACCGCGTGAGAAGACACGCCTTGTCCCATAGCATTTCTTTTTCTGACGTCATTTAATGTGAAAATTATTTTGTGCAAATTTAAGAAGTTGCTGCCCGATTCTGTGACCAATTAAATGAAAAGGCAAATCATTCTCAGCGTGCATTTCTTTTACAATGGCATTCGTCTTCTATCGAATGCCTTTACATTTTTGTCCAAATTTAAAGAGGTATATTAGGTATGTAGATACATACAAAGGTTTCTTCTACAATCCTAAAATTTAAAATCTGAATAATTTTGTATTTTTCCTACTTTTATCATGGCTGACATTTTGCTGATTTGTGAGCTGAATTTTTTGTGTTTTTTTAAATTTTAGTCAAATGAAAATCAAAGAATTTATAAAACATGATTTATCAGGGGTGGAGCGAGACCGCGACGCGCGATTCGAAGCATTTTTTCCGCGATGCTAAAGTTTGAAAATTTTGAGCTTTTAAAATTTAAATGCGCGATTCGCAGAAATTTTTTTGCGTGGTCCGCGACCGCGGGATTTTGTGTCCGCGTTCCACGCCTTATTTATATGGTTATTATTTATCAAAAATCAAAAAGTTTTGTATCACTCACTTTCCGGGACACCCGAAAATGGCCTAAAACAGTAATTTTAAAAAATGCTCTGAGATTTAAGAAGATTCTCCGGAAAAGCCATTAAACCCAGCAGAAAAAACACCTCCGATGCTAATTTAGATTTGTCCATTAAATGATTTTTTCTTCCCTTACAAAAGCACAACCTTTTTTGTACGCATTTCTTTCTCTTTTTGCGTTTTATGATAAATTTCGACTTGGTTTGGTCTTCGTCCGTTCTTCCCTCCTTAAAATCCAGCTTGTTTTTTCGACGCGATGGGAAAAGAAAAAGAAGGAACTAATAGGGGGGGGGGGGGGGGACAAATCGGAGGACTCATCCCAAAACACGTCATAATACGCATCCCATCAGCGGCAGAGCATCTTCCGACCTTCGGGGGAGAGTTTGTTGTTAATGCGTTGTCATCGTCGAAGGGTCCCCCAAAACAAAACTCAGTCGCCCACCGCCACCCTTCGCCACATCCCGCGCATTCTCCGCCTATCAGAAAGTGCTGCTGCTTCTGCTCTTCCCTCATCATCCGCCGATGGATGACACTTCGCTTCACCCCCCCCCCCCCCCCCCCCCCGCTTCTAATTGGACTGAAAGGGTGGCCCAAATTGAGAGAAGGAAGGAACTGGTTTTGCCGGATGGGCCTTTCTCTTCGCCTCCTCTTGCGGGGGTTCCGCGATTATTTACGCCCAATGTTTCCTTCCGGCAAATGCAAAATAAACTTCAATTGAAACCCTTCGAAATTATGCAAACTTTGGCTTTTTAAATCATTCTTTTTTAACTGGTTATAAAAAGGGAGGCGAATAGCCGTAAATAATCGCTTTTATATCCCCAATCCGCCCCCTCCCCCCCCCCCCCCGACTGATCAGTCCATCACTCAGTCTGCACCTTACCAATTTGTTCACTGCACCGCCGTCGATCATCGCGCAAATGCCGGTTCCCTGTGGCGAATGCGCACATCGATCACAAAAACACCAAAATTGGCTTACCCTTGGGAAGGAATGCTTAAGCAATCGCTCTTTTTGCGAATTTCCATTGACAAAATGTTTCATAATTTTCCTCCAATTTGATCATTTGCAATTGACGTGACGTTTTAAGAAAAATGATGTTAAAACAAATATTTTCTGTCCTATTTTTTGTGCTTTCTGCTCAGATTTCACTCGGACAGTCGGAGGAAGTGAGCGAATTCGAACAACCCGTGGTAACATTTGGTAATTGTGAATCGAAACGGTAAAACAAAGTGTTTGGTTGAGTGACTGACAATGGCACATTCGAAGCAAAAGCATTGCCTATTTTTGATCAGTCCGATTCCATTCGAAGGATTGTGGCACAGCTGCCACCGAATGGAAGCCGTGCATTGAGCGTCGGTTGGCTGATCAAGTGTTCGGCTCGTGCTGCGAAAGATTTGTGCCGCCCGAATGCCGCGGCCTTTGCACTTACGAAAGTCACCCAATCGAAGCGCGAATATTAGTCAGTTTACAATTTAATGAAGCAATGAATATTCATTTGTTTCAGTTGATGCACACAATTCAGCCGAGTCGGTGCCGTATGTACAAATATTTGAGTGCCATTGTCCATTGTGCCGCACAAACGCACGACAATACGGTAGGACCAGAAAAGAGAGGGGGGGGGGGAACCAAGGGCATAGCCAGGGGGAGGGAAAGGAGCGAGGGGAAAGGGGAGAAAAGGAGGGAGAGAAAGGGAGAGAGAGAGAGAGAGGGAGGGAAATAAAGGGAAGGAAAGCGGAAAAGAGGGGAGGGAGAGAATTAGAGAGGCGAATCGGATAAAACAAAAAAGAAAAGCCCACCAATGTTACCAATTTGTCTTAAGCATTGTTGCCGCGAAATGGGAATGGAAGAGATTGGGCAGAACTGCTTGGACTTGTGCAGACCTCAAGTGCTATTGACTTACAAAATGCCACCATAAAAACAGAATAATTTAGCAAAATCCGCGCATTCGGTGGGGCGTCAAATCGTTGCGGAAAGACCTCGTCCAATGTTTGTCGAAATGGGATCAGGTGGGAACAGCCAATTAATTAGGCGGATAAGACAAGGAAGTACTGGCATTTTAGGTGATGTTCTGTCATCAGGCGGGCCTTCGGTCGCGAAAAATTTCGAAATTTGTGTCCAAAGCGATGAATGTTTAAATAAATTTAAAATCAAAATGAAATGGAATGGAATTTGGCAGAGAATAAATTTTATCAAAAATAAAATAGAAATTATTTAATTATCGTTATTCCGACAAATTTTCTTCCATTTTTTCGTCGTTATTAAAATTTAGCCGAATTTCGCCGTCAAAAACAATCTGAGAAAACGAAGCGAAAGCATCTGAAAAACAGAAAAATAAACATTCAAAAAGTGAGTGAATTTTGTGTTCAAACCGTCGATCGCCTCAATAAACCGCCGATAAAACGAAAAACGAAGGAGAAGCGACCGCTTCCGCAACAGAACGGAATAGGAGAAGAAAGCAACCGCGAGCATTGCGAGCCCAACGGAGGAAGTGGAGAAACTGCGCAATACCGTAACCGTAACCAAAGCGAGACAAAACGCCAAAAAAAGGAGCGGAAAAACGAGTGGAATTCGTAGGGCCTACGAATTTTTAGAAGGAAAACACAAATTCCGCGGATTGTCCGTTAAAAACCTCCGAATGGACGGGCAAACGGCGAATTCGAATGTTCAGAAGGGCGGCCATTGTGAAAAAGCGTTGGAGCCACCTGCCAAATGAAAGAATGAGCAAAGCATGGGAACGCTTTTCACATTGCAAATGCCACATAAGCGATCATTCGGTCGATGGCACCGAGAAAAGAAAAAGCGATGGCCAAAAGGACCTGCAAAAGGAAGCAAAAGCATTGGCACTTTCATTTTGAACGCTTTCACATGGAAAATGAGTGCCGCCCGTGGGCTTTCGTGCCGTTCATTGACACAGCACAAAAATGCGGGCAATTGGCGCTCGCGGGCGGCGGCATATAAATAACTGACAAAGTCGGAGTTAATTATGGGCCTAATTAGCCAAGCGTACCGACTGGCGACGAACAAAGTCGAATTCAGCGAACCGAGCAAAACGATGCAAATCAAAAAAGGGACCACGACTTGGAAAGGGCCAAGCGAATGCTGCGCAAAAGTCTGAACGGCAAAACATTTGGGAAATGTCCGACCGATTAATTAGTCAAAATTACCGTCGCAACAGCGGACGAACTTTGAATTTGAGGCACCTGACAAAAGGCATTTGGAAGTTCAAAGGGACACAAACACAACAATTGACAGTAATTGCCATGTCATTACCGTAAGCACAACGAAAAAGGACAAATTGACAGCGAAATAAAGAAAAGCGACGAAGAGAATGCCAACCAAAATGGCAAAACGCATTGTGCTAACAAATAAGGAAAGAGAGAGTGAAGCTCGGCAGATGGACTGTTTGTGCACCTTCGCGGGTTGGCGACTTCCTCCGCGCCAAAGTTCAAAATGTCCCATCCGTCGTAACTGAAAAGGCCGGCGAAAAAGGCCTCGACGAGATGGCCCGGCTCCCAAACGGAGTTGGCGAAGGGATCGCGCAAATTGTGAGTTTGGCCTGAAGCGGACGGAAGCAATTGCGAAGAGTTACGATTTGGGGAGGAAAGACCGTGGAAAATGAGCAGATAAAAGCCGGTGGCAATAACAATGAAAATGGAAAGCAATTTGGCAGCAGAACAGAAAATTTGGAAGCGCGAAACGGCAGAGCCCAAAGAGAAGAAATTCAAAAAGAGGAGAAGCCAAGTGAGGGCGTAACTGAAGAGAGAAAGGGAAGCGCAAAAATGGGGGGACGGAAAAGCGAAATATTCCGAAATAATCTCGAACCTCTCCCGCCCCCTCCTCTATGTGGAAGAGTGTGGTTTTCCCTTTACCCTCTCTCCTTCCCTCTCCCCCTTTTCCCTCCCCTCTCTCCCTCCCCTCTTCCCTCTCCTCTCCCTCTTCCCTCCCCTCTCCCTTTTCCTCCTCCCCTCTCTCCCTCTTCCCTCCCCTCTCCCTTTTCCTCCTCCCCTCTCTCCCTCTTCCCTCCCCTCTCTCTTTTCCTCCTTCCCTCTCCCCCTTTTCCTCCCCTTTTCCTCCTCCGCTTTTCCTCATTTTCCCCCGTGCCTCCCCCCACCTCTCCTCTCCCTCTCCCCCGCTGCCCACCCAATGCATTTCCGTCCGATAACAGCGGTCCATTCGTCCTCAAATTCAATTCCAAAGCCTTGCAAAAAATACTGCGCGAATGTCTCCGCTTGGATGGCCAAAGTTAAAGGAAAAGTCAAAACACAGCCGCAGGCCATAAAAGAGAAGGCGATGGAACGCCTGATTTGTGAGGGCAAATTAGTGCTTTAATTATCTTTATTTTGAACCATTTGACGTGGCACAGATAGGCAAAATCGCCACCCGACCGACGAATGCTTGTGCCCAATTCGATGTAACAAAAGGCACCCAAAATGGCAATTGCGGCAGAAAGAGCCCAAACTGTGAGCGAAAGGCCAACCTTCAAATTTGAAACGAAATTATGGCACAGTGACATAATGCCAATCGACTGATTGTGTGTGGTTGAGAATGGAAGTGGGCGTAATGAACAGGCCGGAGCCGACGATGTTGCTAATAATGTACGAAGTGGCACCCCAACGGCCCATTTTGTTTTTGTTAACGGACGGACACATCGCCAACAATCGAACGGAGCGATTTTTGAACTTTTTTTTATTAATTTGGACGAAAAATTAGCAAAATAATAATAATAAAAGAAGCATTGAGTGGTTTGATAAGAACAAATAAAAGAAATTATTCTTTGGAGTGGTGAAAGAATAAATCGATGGAAATTTGGGGGAAAAGACGAGCCAAAAGAAGCGGAGAGAAAGCAAAAAGACAGTACCCCAGCCACAGTACGACCACAGTATGCCAGCTCATCAAATTTTATTTTATTTTGTTATTTTAAGTGCCATTTTCAATGTGTGGAAAATTCGACAGGAGCAGATTATTGTTCATTTCTTTTTTGGCATTGGCACCATTTTGTGGGGGAAGGCCCTAAAAATTAAAATGAGTCAGAAGGACGGAATTTCTGCGGCATTTCCAATGCCTTAGGCACCTCTTTTTGTTTGCCTGAAGCCGAGTTTGGCGTTCTGTCCAACACTTTTACGTACACAGGTCTGTACAGCACCACGTCGTCAACAAAGTCTTTCTCTCCTTCTGTTCGTCCGTCCCAAACTTGGCCAAGCCGAAACTCTGGCGAAATGTATTTGCCCGTTTCCATGTGATCAACGCAAAAATCTTCAAAAATGAATTTTAGCCGTGTTTTTTGTTGGTTTTCTACCGTATCCCACGCTGTACAGTTGCGAATGCCCTGGACGAAAGGGCACTGTAGCGATTGTAAGCGGAAAGTCCATTTCGAGGGCGGCACTGCCGGCGTCGGCCAGCGAAGCGGCGGGAGACGGCGGCGCTTTTGGCACGGACATTTTTCGACTGGCACCCTCGACGTGAAGTCGCAGAACGTAATACAACTGAAGGAGACGGCAAAATCCAACCTAAGCGAAAAGGGAAAGGATGGACAATTGGCCAAATGGGAGGGACAAAAAAAAACAGACAAAAGGACAAAAAAATGGACAAAGGACAAAAAACGGACAAATACGCAAAATGGCAAAATATTGAGAAAAATATGTTTAAGATGCTTTTTCTTAATTTTTAACCATTGTCGGAGGAAGGACGGGGATTTTCAGGGAAGGTTCTTGGCCGGCGTCGAGTCGAAACTGCGAATGTTCGCCGATCGGAAATGACCTAATTTTACTTTTAAAATTTTCAATTTAATTCTAAGAAATGCTACCTCCATTCAAAGGCTGTTGATTGAACTAAATTGAGAAATGTTTGAAAAATAAAATATTATACAAAAAATCACTGTTTTTTGCGTCCGCTACCGTACCAATGACCCCACGGTCGATACGGTACTCGAGGTGCTTAAGTAATTGAACAATTTGAATTTAATAAGTGATTTTTGCCTGGATTAGACGCACGCAAACAATGGCGGGGAAATGTTGGCGATTTTCCATTTGCAAACGAAGGCGAAGGACCTCGCCACAGCAATAGGCACTCCGTTCAAGAACCTCAAAAGTGGAGAAAAGAGAAAATGGCAAAATGGGGCGGGAAAAAAAGCAGACAATGGGGGTAGAAAATTGATCAATTGGGAAAATGGGGTAGAAAATTGATCAATTGGGAAAATGGGGTAGAAAATTGATCATTTGGGAAAATGGGGTAGAAAATTGATCAATTGGGAAAATGGGGTAGAAAATTGATCAATTGGGAAAATGGGGTAGAAAATTGATCAATTGGGAAAATGGGGTAGAAAATTGATCAATTGGGAAAATGGGGTAGAAAATTGATCAATTGGGAAAATGGGGTAGAAAATTGATCAATTGGCAAAATGGGGCGGGAAAAAAAGCAGACAATGGGGGTAGAAAATTGATCAATTGGGAAAATGGGGTAGAAAATTGATCATTTGGGAAAATGGGGTAGAAAATTGATCATTTGGGAAAATGGGGTAGAAAATTGATCATTTGGGAAAATGGGGTAGAAAATTGATCAATTGGGAAAATGGGGTAGAAAATTGATCATTTGGGAAAATGGGGTAGAAAATTGATCAATTGGGAAAATGGGGTAGAAAATTGATCATTTGGGAAAATGGGGTAGAAAATTGATCATTTGGGAAAATGGGGTAGAAAATTGATCAATTGGGAAAATGGGGTAGAAAATTGATCAATTGGGAAAATGGGGTAGAAAATTGATCATTTGGGAAAATGGGGTAGAAAATTGATCAATTGGGAAAATGGGGTAGAAAATTGATCAATTGGGAAAATGGGGTAGAAAATTGATCAATTGGGAAAATGGGGTAGAAAATTGATCAATTGGGAAAATGGGGTAGAAAATTGATCAATTGGGAAAATGGGGTAGAAAATTGATCAATTGGCAAAATGGGGCGGGAAAAAAAGCAGACAATGGGGGTAGAAAAATTGATCAATTGGGAAAATGGGGTAGAAAATTGATCATTTGGGAAAATGGGGTAGAAAATTGATCATTTGGGAAAATGGGGTAGAAAATTGATCATTTGGGAAAATGGGGTAGAAAATTGATCAATTGGGAAAATGGGGTAGAAAATTGATCATTTGGGAAAATGGGGTAGAAAATTGATCAATTGGGAAAATGGGGTAGAAAATTGATCATTTGGGAAAATGGGGTAGAAAATTGATCATTTGGGAAAATGGGGTAGAAAATTGATCAATTGGGAAAATGGGGTAGAAAATTGATCATTTGGGAAAATGGGGATCGGGAGAGTGATCAGAAAATGTGGGTGAAAGTTGATCATTTGGGAAATGGGGATGGGGTCATTATTTTGGGGGTGATCATTTGTAAAAATGGAGAGAATGACTCACCGCTCTGAGGGCAATCACTCCTCTCTTGCAACAGCCAAAACAACGAATTTGGTGGTCCTGGGCACAGAGATGGGTCCAAAAAAATTATTAATTTTATTTTAATTCGTATATTTTATTTTTTGAGTATTTTTACCAAATATTTCTCCTCCATACAGTCAATGTGTGGGCCGATCAGTGTAAAATATCTAAACAATTCGAAATAATCGTTTTAAATTATTAATTTTCACTTAATGCCCTGAGGCGAACTAGCGTAAGGAACGTCGACGATAACCTTTGAAAATGCAATCGGAAGTCAAAACAACTTTTCTTTTGTTTACCTTCACATAATAGCGAACTGTGCCGGCCTAAATTAGCAAATTTTTGCCCAATTAATCCCTAAATTTGCCTTCGTCTCCAGCGAACTCGGCATTTGCGTGGCGGGAAAGCGGAAACCGAAGCTGAACTCGTGCGTCCCCCGCGGCAGAATCTGCGCCGTTTCTTCGTCGTCGCCGCCGTCGCGTCGGTCGCAGCCCCACAAAAGCAACTTTTCATCCAACAAATATTGGTCGTCCTTCAATGTCCTTAAAGGCTAACGAGTGCTCGAGAGTCAAAATTTTCCGAAACTAATGGCCGAGATTAATTTCCGACTCGAAAAAACCGAGACTCTCGAGCATGACGAAAAGGGGCGGAAAAAGCCAAACGATGCCAAAAAAAACTTGCTTTAAGCCTTTTGTTAGCTAATCAATCTTTTCCTTTTTCCCATCTCTCTCTCTCTCTCTCTCTATCTCTCTGTCCGCTCACTTCGATTCGCCCGATTTCAGCACTTTCCATTGGACACGCGCCCGCCCCCGCAGAAACACTCTGATGCCTTAAATTCACTCCTTTTTTGCTTAAATTGACTCCTTTTTTGCTTAAATTGACTCCTTTTTTGCTTAAATTGACTCCTTTTTTGCTTCTGAGTTTGGCCTCACCTCTCAGCCGAAGTGGTGCATTTGTTTCGAGTATTACCACGCCATTTATCGTCTCACTTGGGTAAAAAACGTCCTAAAATTCAATTTTTTTTGCATTATTTACCATTTAATTGTTTTGACTTTCTCCAGACGAATGTCAAAGCCGTCGATGCAGTCCATTAGTGGTCAATTTTAGTTAACTGTTTGTTTATTTTGGTCAATCGTTTGGGGGGGGGCAAAGATTTCTCGCCCAAAGCGTAATTTGTCATAAACTGAAAATTGCCCAAGGGAATTTGGATCATTTCACTAACAGATGTGAGGAATGAATCAGAAGCAGAGCAAATCAGTGAGAAAAGATGACCCTTTCCCAAATAAACACAATTTGTAGCCAAAGTCGCGAATAATTTGGCACTTTTTCCCCGCCCTTTTCCGTTTCTCCCTTTTGCTGCTGGCCCATCAAATGGGTGTGCAAACATGACAATTGGTGGAAGGCATTTTTAATATTCGTGTGCCTTGAGGGTCGGCCGTGCCGTGGGTTTTTGCCTGGGGGCGTGAAGCCCAAAGGCTTAAACAGTGTCGCCTTTCCTTTGCCAGCGGTGCCATTGCTGCTCCCTGCTGCTGCTGGGAACACAATCTGACCTCGGAGAAGCCCTCCCCCCGGCATCGACTTCCTCCCCCCCCCCCCCCCCGGGCTTTTCCCTCGGCACACTTAACCGCCCCCGCCTCCCCCGGGGCTAACATTTGTCTCTCTCGGTGAGAGTGCCGACGCCGCTCAGCAGAGGTACACTTTCTCCAAACATAACAACATTTTGTCGTCGGCACCTCATGTTGATGGAAGGCACAAAATGCATGGACTCGCAGCAGAATAACTCCAACTCCGCTCAAATTTTAATTCGCCAATTGAAATTCTTTAATTTTTGATGCCATAAAACGAGAGAAAGAAGGAAAATGTGTAATTTGCCTTTTTTAAATGTTTGCCATATGTGCGAAAGAGTCAAAAACAGAAGACACATTTCAACATTCGTTTGATCATTGCCCGAAAATGTGTCCACATTTTGTTTTTTCTTCAGTTGCGACGATTTTGACACAGTTTTACGCCGAGGTGCCGCCATTGGCCCATTTTAAGCATCGAACGGGCGAATCCATTGGAGGGATTTGGCGGAAATTGGGGGGGGGGAGGAGGTTGGCACAGGAAAAGCCAAAAAGGGCCAAATGAAGCGACACACAGCGAAATGAAAGAAAAATAAATGAGGAAGGGAAAAGCAATTAAAAGAGAGGAAAAGGTAATTAATTATTACAGAGATGGCAGAAAGGAAAAGGAAGAACTCTGAGAATGAATTCAAAACTTAAAGATGGCAAACAGTGCCAATGCCATTCTCTGCTCAAAATGCCATTCCTTCCGCCGTTTTTCGCTTCTTTGACCCTTTCTTTTCACTTTCTTTAGGCGGGAATTTGATTTGAAAATGTAATTTTCTTCTGCCTCCCACCCAATTCAAAGACCGGTTCAGCGAAAGCGAAGGTTTTGCCGATGAGCGATTGGATCGGTTGAAAATATTTAAATTTTGGATTTGCTGAATTCCATAGAGCAGATAAATCCGGTTTTTCTGTGCGCCCTTTTCATCGAGAGGCAAATTTAGGCGAAAATTGCGTATAAATTGAATCGAAACCCATGGGAATTACATTTAAACTCATTACTTACGTAAGGAAATGCATTTCCTGCCAAAAGCAGCAGCCAAAAGCGAAAGCGAAGACTCTTTCAAATTGGCCGACCGATCGAACAGCGAAAGGGAGGAAAAGCAGAAGGAAATCGAGTGGGCCTTAATTAATTACATAATTTTTTGTATTCTTTATTCTTTTTGCCCTTTTTGACAAAAAAAAAATAATTAATTATTAATTAGTAACTAATTAGCAATCTTTTGGTTTCTTTAACCGGGAATTTCTGAAAACTTCGCTTTTCGAGTGTCTTTTAATGTATAGTTCGAGAACCGACGATTTCCCGAGACTTTTCTCGAGTCGAGACTCTCGACCTGTTCATTGCTTTGTCAATGCTTTGCTTTTCCAATTCCCTTCGCTCAGTTTTGCCATAAATTTGTTAAGCTATGCCCGTCGTTTGGCCATTCTCTGCGTTTCCTTCTCCACTTTGTCCATGCTTTGCGCTTGTGTCGCGGTCCCTTCGCTGCTCACCGCTTCCCTTTCGCTTCAGTCGGAATTGCAACTCGAGGCCGACTTCTGCCACGTTCGTCTGCGCGATATTTGGTCCCAAATTGCCAATTTTGGCGAAGACGTAAAAGCCAATTGGCATGGAGAGTCGGAGGAGAGGACGGAACACATGCGAGGCAAAAGAGAGCCGAAAGGCGGCGGGGTCAGTCCAAATCGGAGGCATAAAGACCCAGTAAGTTCGGCATTTCCGCAAAAGCAGGCATGGCTCTTCGGGCGCTTTATATCCGACGTGCCGTTTCCGCGAGTGCATGCCGCGCCGCTAACGGAGCCACACGCGCCCATTCCAAGTGGCGCCTTTTCCGTCTCGGGCACAACAGTGGGCGGATACGGCGGCTACGGAGCGTCGCTACAGAAGCAAACCGAAGCGGAATACGGTGGCAAGTCCGGCCAAACGGCACCGCCCAAGGCGGACGTATACGGCATGGAAATTGCGGTGATTACTGATTTTTGGAATTGTTAATCCTAATTTAATTATCCATTGGTTCGCATTTAGCCCGAATCTCCAAATCTGTCCACGGCATCGGCACAAAGCAGCGCATTTTCGCCCGGTGGTTCAAATGCCTATGGAGCCAACCTATTTTCTGCTGCCTTTCCTCCCGCAATAAAACCCCCGTCCGCTTCTGACCAAGCTGCCTTGTGTTGCTGTTGTCAGGGACCGCCTGGAACACCGGGCGATGCCGGCGAAGACGGTAAAAAGGGAAAAAGAGAAACATGGCAAACGGATATTAGTTGAAAGGCATGCAATTATCAAAATAATTGTCAGTTTAAGGCGAAAACGGAAGCGATGGACTGCCCGGAGCCCCCGGGCAGGAAGGCCGATCAGGGGAGGTTCAAAATTAAACCTTTTAATGAGAAGTTTAGCTTTTTAATTCATTTGTATATTAAGATAATTGCACACGACGTGCCCGTTAAAGAGCCTTGCGTAATCTGTCCGCAGGGTTCGGCCGGTCCGGCTGGCCCTCAGGGCCCAAGGGGACCGCCCGGGCCAAGGGGTGCCAACGGAAACAGCGGAATTGATGGTGGGCATCAAAAAAGTTCAAAATTTGGCAACCATTTTCAGGCAAGCGCGGTGAGCCTGGGATGGAAGGATCGCCCGGTCCAATCGGAAACATTGGCCCAGTGGGGCCGCAAGGTAATTCCGACATTATGTAATGTCAGAATTTCATTCTTTAAGGTCCACCTGGAATTCCTGGTCGTCAGTTCATCACGGAAGGGCCACGAGGCTCACCGGGAAAGCCGGGCCCCAAAGGGCCCAAGGGATTGCCCGGCTGCCAAGGGGTGCCGGGCATTACCGTCCAGGGAGTCAAAGGACCGCCGGGGGACGCGGGGAGGTGGGAAAAGGAAAACTCAGCGAATTCCCAAGAAAAACATTTGATTTGTTTAGACCGGGGAAAGACGGACGACGAGGGCAACAGGTGAAATAAGCAAGAAATTGAATTATCAGAGAAGAAATGGCATTTTTAAAAGGGAACGAATGGCACGCCGGGCTTAAAGGGCACTTCCGGCGATTGTTTCCATTGTCCACCGCCGCGGACGCCGCCCGGCTATTGAAAAAAAATGAAATAAATTTAATAATTTATCGAAAAAGAACTATGAATCTGTTTTTTGCTGCTTTGACCGATCAGTTTATTTTTATTTACCTATAAACATTTTGCCATTCTTTCGCGTAATTAATAAAAATGATTCAAATGTTTTCTTGTTCACACGGTTTTTATCAGTGAATCAGTGTTGTTCTGTTGTTAATTAATTAATTAAGCATGACTTTTTTTGGCAGTTTCGAAAACGCGGAATTCATTTTATTTCTTTAGATTGACAGCTTTCGAATTATCCAAAATGGAAAAAAATAGTCCATGAAGCAAAGGCTTGTTAGTTGATTGAACTCTTTAATTTTATGTGGATTCATAGAATGAATTGAACTCAAAAAGCTCTCTGGAACCCTATTACCGGCAGTTCGATCTAAATAAATTCAATTTCAGTCGTTTGTCTTTTATTAATTCACTTGAAATCAAATTTATACATTATCAAAAAAGTAACCGATGCGTCTCAAAAAAGGAGTTCACCAACAAAAAGCAAGCATAGACGGCACTCCAAATGAAGTCGATGAGTTGGGCTTTCTCTCTGGCAAAGTCGAGTGCTCAGAATTTTGGGAGGCAGTGAAGAAAGCGGTGCTGATCAACGCGCCGGACAGGTGTAAAATGTTTAGGTTTTCTATTTTCTTGGTTTTAGCAAAAGCTGTTCCAAGTGGGGCCTCACGATTTTGCGAGCCTGGAAAAATGCGGCCAAAGTGAGTGCAGAAGACCGAGGAGAGGCGAGGCGGGCACTGATCGAAAGCGAAATCTTGGAAGACCTTTTCTATGTTGCGGTGATGACGGCTCGTCCTTTTTCACAACGATTTGCTTGGGTATAAAGTTCGCAATCAGAGATTGACGAGCTGTGGAAATCAATTTATAGATCACTGATGCATTATCAGACAAAGAAAAACAAACCAAACGTTTAAAAGCGGTGCTTTTTCGCGTCACAATGCCAGTACTTTGGCGAAATTTGGAGGTTTAATGAAAATTATTACTTCTGCAATTCCTCCTCCCAAGGTGCCAAATGAGGATGTCCGTCTTGCAGCTTCGGCAATTTTGCTGAAATTCTTCCCACTTATTTCCGACGAAGAATTCGTTTGTTCTTTTTTTTACTTATTGTTAGGCTTATTAGTTCTTTCTGGCAGATTCGTGAAGAGTACATCGCTCGCCAACAGAATGCATTACAAATTATGCTGATGGACGACTGTTTGCCGATTCGCGTGATGGCGGCCAAAAAGGTGCCGGAACACCTGAGCGCTCATTGGGACATGTTTCCGCGCGAACTGATCAAGTTGCTTCTGGAGAAAGTTGGTGGGATGGGTCAATGGCTTAATGCCAATCAGAGCGGCGGTTTGGCACTTTTGCAGTTTAAATGGGACGATGAAAAACCAAATTGGGGTGAGCCTTTTGATTCGCAAAAAAATATATTAGGTTAAAATTTATTAAATTCTTTTATTTATGACCCTGAAAATCAAAAGGGTCCCCCTTGGTTTTTCATCGACCCACCTAAACTGCAAAAATGCCATTTTTTTTAATCAATTTCAAATATTTGGAAAGACTATTTAAAATCTTTTTCTTTTCCATTTAAAATCAAAACTTCAAATGTTAGCTCGTCGACCAGCTGTCGCTCGACTCGGTGCCCGAAGTGCGTGCGGCCGTCTACGAAGGCTTTGAACATTTGTTGCCATGCCCGGCCGCCCTTAATTCCACCCAACGTTCTCTGGAAATTCTCGCCAAAAGGGGTGCCAACGATCGTTCGGAGCGTGTTCGATTGTCAGCCTTCAAAATGCTTAACAAATTGAACGGGCATCGTTACATCAAAGTCGGAACAGGAATGATTTTTATTTTGGAGAACTTTCTTAGTACCCTCTTTTGACTCGGTTTCCTTCAGCTCAATGACCTTATCACTTTGCCGGATTGTTTCTTGCGCCTCGATTATGAGCCGTCTGCGCAGATTCAAGCTCAAATTGTTCGCTGTCTCTTCGCCACATTGTGTCCTCGGGTGGTGGAGGCGATGAAACATCACATCGACCGTTTCAATGACAATTTCTCTGGACGATTCAAACGCATTTATTTTATGTGTAAACATTCGCGACTTGCCTCGCTGCATTTCCACCGGTTGGTCTACCCACTCGGACTTATGCCCATCAGCGAGGCAGGCGAGTGCCAAACATTTAAATCGTGGACTTGTTGATTTGGATGCCTTTAGTTCTGCATATTCAAATTTTGGTGATTGGCGTGCGGAAAGCATTGCGCCAATGCCGCGGGGCGGAGAGTAGTGCGGACGAAACAACGGACAACATGACGATGAACATCACAGGGGCATCCACATTTCTGGCAGAACAATTAGAGGGCGAGACAGGTCATGTTATTGGGTTTTACATATAATGTGAGTTCTTCAGAAGAAAAGCTGCTGGTTCTGAAGAATGTGCTCGACTCGGCCATCCTTTTGTGGGTCATCATCCATCCCGACATGTTAGGCACCAAATATGCCACTGAAAATGCTGCGCTTGCTAAGATTATGGCCAGCATTCTGCGGGAACTCGACAAATTTTCGGTGGGTTTCTTTGTGGTTTCACTTTTGACTTTTTTTAAGGACACTTTGCTAATGGATTCCGCATTGACAATTGCCAGCAATTTGCCCAAAGACAAAATCGGTCGTATGTTTGGTCGAATTCGTGCCAAATTGGAGACGGAACCGACGGACAATGTCTACTTTGCCCACTTCGTTGAAGCTTTGGCCGCTTGGGACATGAGTAAACTAATCAACATTATCGAACTGGCATTGCAACGGTTGCGGAATGCGGTTGTGGCGGTGTGCGACCCGAACTGCTCGACCCCGCGGCGTAGGCGAGGGACGACGAATAACAAAAGTGTGTTTATTGTACAAAGGCTGGGTAAACCGAAATTTTGTGAAAGGGCGCTGCACTTCCTGATGCTTTTTTGCCTGGCATTTTTCTATATCATATTCCTGTAAGTTTTTCCAAAATTTTTTATTTCTGTGGAGTTTTTAACAAATATGATCGGCCTACAGTATGCCGATAAATATGGATGATTAAAGTCGACATAAATTCTATTCTAATTAAATTAACTGTTTTTCACACATAAATGCGTTTTGGTTTATATTTCAGCTTTGCCTTCGTCCTTCCTCAGTACGTCCTCTATCGACTCACCACGAGCAAAGCGCGCTCGTTTTGGAGAAGGACTTGTGGATTTTTTTCGTCCATTAGAACTCATCCAAATTCTGTTGGCCTGCCCACAATCATGCACATGTCTCAAGAATAATTTTGGCATACATTTGGAAGGATTTTTCGAGTCTCTGTGCGTCATCCGATGCAAATTTGGCGAACTGTTAATGAACAATGGGTGGGAAACAAAATTTGATGCCCGAACACTGATTTGTGCCTATGAAACGTTCAACATCGTGGCACTGATCACTAAGAGAATTGAAGTGAGTGAGCATCAAACATGGCTTTTTAATTTATTTAATTTGGCGTTTTGTTTTTTGTGCTTAAAACATCTGTTTTTTCTTTCATTATTTTTCGTTCAGCAACCTCGTCGCAACAGTCAAGGCGAAGAAATTGGTGTAAATGAAGCAGAGCGGGGGTTATCCCTGACAGATCGAATTTTGTACAATGAAATGAAATGGTTCGCAACTGTCCTCAACGAGCGCACTCCTTCCTTCTCCATCATTCAGGTGACCACCCAAACTCACCAAATCGCTTTTCCCCTTCACTTTTCAGATGTTTCTTCGCTGCCTCAGTCTCCACCTGTGCGCTTCTCAGCTGAGTGCCGTGGTCCTTAACGAAACGGCCTCTTTGCTGAACGAACTTCGTTATCGGCTGGAAAATGTGTACGACGCGCGTCCAGTGATGTCGGCGCTCAAAAAATGTGTGAATCATTTGAACGAGGCATTGGAGGTGACCCCCAAATTATGCTATTATTATGGTAACAAATGTTATCCTTTTCAAGGGGTGCGAAGAGCGCGACCAAGCAGAAAGAATAATTGAGCACAAAGTCAGACCGATGGAGGAATATTTTGAGGCGGAGGAACGGGGCGACACGACGCAAATGGCAGCGGAAGAGAACGACGATTACCACGAGATTGATGACGGAGAATTGTAAACACTCGTCAAAATGCGTCTAACTTTTTCCCAAATTTTTCATAAGAAATTTATTCATTATGACCAAAAATGTCCCATTTATTATAATGGGAATACATAAATGATTTCCATTTTATTTATCTTCATTTGTTCTGTGATTGGTTAATTAATGTTTTTGGGTCCGTTCATTTTTCTGTTCCCAAAATGTCGTCTCTTCGTTCGCCACTGTTGGCTTTTGCCACTTCGATTCGCTTTTATACGTCGACGCGACAAAATCTAAAAATCAACCAAAACACGAAGGTTATTAAACATCTCAATGGGTTTTACCACGCTCATCAAATGCAATTTCAGGTGGTCGTCCAAGGCTTTACCGGCAAACAGGGCACTTTCCACGGCCAGCAAATGATTGAGTACGGCACGAATGTTGTAGCCGGTGTGTCGCCCTCAAAAGCGGGCACTGAGCACTTGGGAAAGCCGATATTTGCAACAGTCAAAGTCTGTTTGCACCGAATAAGAAATTTACCGCAAAAACCCGCTTTTGTCGAGAAAGGAATTCTAAATGGCTATTTTGTTTGCCGTTCTATTATGACAATCATTGTCAGTTTTTAATTTGCTTTGAATAGGATGCCCGGGAAAAAACTGGTGCCGACGCTTCAGTGATTTATGTGCCGGGTAAATGTTTGGTCGCTTCGCTTTTAATGAATGCGTCCAAATTCAGCGCCCTTTGCCGCGGCTGCCATCGACGAAGCGATCGACGCCGAAATCCCTTTGGTTGTGTGCATCACCGAGGGAATCCCCCAATTGGCGAGTTTTGCCTTTTCTTTCGGCATTTACCCCTCCTCCTCCAACCTTAGGACATGGTCCGTGTCAAGAGCCGTCTTCTGAAGCAGAATCGGACTCGGCTGCTCGGCCCCAATTGTCCGGGAATCATTGCGCCTGGCGAATGCAAAATTGGCATAATGCCGGGTCATATCCACAAAAAGGGCGTTATTGGCATCGTTTCGCGATCGGGCACACTCACTTATGAGGTACATTTGTGTATTGACCCCCTCCCTTTTCATGGATTTGGTTGGCTTCAATTTCCATGTTTCCTTGGAATTGGCTTTGTTAGGCACTCATTTTTCCTTCCTCAGGCCGTCCAACAGACCACTGAGACGGGCCTTGGCCAAACTTTGTGCGTGGGCATTGGTGGCGACCCATTCAACGGCACCAACTTCATTGACTGTCTTGATGTGTTATGCCTTTCTCCGTATAAATCCAATAAGATTTTGATTTTCAGGTGTTTATAAATGACCCGGACACGAAGGCAACTCATTTTTATTGTTCTGTTTTAAAATGGATTTAAGGGTATAATTATGATCGGCGAAATTGGCGGAGACGCGGAAGAAAATGCGGCCAAATTTTTGGAGGAGAACAACAGAGGGAGCGAGGCGAAGCCGGTGGTTTCGTTTATCGCGGGAGTAACGGCGCCGAAAGGTCGTCCGTTTCTTTTTCGTTGTGCTTTTTAATATTTGTTAGGTCGTCGGATGGGCCACGCCGGTGCAATTATTGCGGGCGGAAAGGGCGGCGCGCGAGAGAAAATTGAGGCGCTGCGCACCGCCGGCGTTCACGTGGTCGACTCGCCGGCACTTATGGTGGGCGAGGGGCAGAAAGTGTTTCATTATTACTCTTGGCCATTTGAATTTGTTCGTTTCAAATGGCATTTTATATTTAACTTTCAGGGCGCGAAGATGGCCGAAGTGATGATCGGAATCGCCAGTAAGCGTTAGAATCGCCCAAATTAAATAGCATTATTGTATTTACATTAGTCTCCTCCTCAATTTTTGCTTCCGCCGCTTTTCCTTTAGCTTTATTCGTCTCATAATTTTTGCTTTTTCAATTCGGATAAATTTTGATTATGGTGAAAAAAGATAATAATTATTTTTTTTCTGTAAATATTTTTTTAAGTTTTTTAAAATTTATTTTTGCCATTAAAAGTCTAAGGAATAGGCTAAAAAGAAAGTGAAATTACAAACGAACTTTCATAGCCCAGAAAATTAATAATAAAAATAATAGGGGAAGATGGATAAATAACCGACCAAAAGGGGTGATGGATCCCTTTTAGATGAATTTTGTCCCAATTTTCGCTTTGGCATTGGTTCCTTTTGCAATGCCTTCCTTTTCTTTCTATTCTTTCGTTCTTTTTCACCTCTTTTTTCCTATTTCGAATGTTTCCCTTTTCTTTGCTTTTCCTTCGTTTTGCTTTGTTTGTCCAATTGCTTTTCCTTTTTTGCACTTTTTGTATATTAATTAAAATTTTCAGCTGGCGCAATTGGACGGAGTGCCGAATCGCTGTCAGCCGCAATTTAATTGCATTTTTTGTGCTGAGATACGACGGATTTTGCAAACGCTTCACGAAGAATTTGTACAGTTTTATTCTTTTTGTGAGAAAAACAATTTGGTTGTGTTGTGTTGTGAGTGCGTCGGAGGGACAAATGAAAGAAAGACAAATGGACACTGACCCTTTGTCCCCCCCCCACCAAAATGTGACTATTTGTCCATTTACAATTAGCAAAATAAAAAGAAACATTGCATTTTATGAGCCCATCAAAATTTATGAGTTTAACCAATTAACAAATTATTCTGTGTTTATTTGACCATAACTTTAACTTTGAATAAACCTTAAATTTGTGGCGACGGCCTTTCGAAAACTGTAAAATTAACTCTAAAAAATATTTTAAATGTTCCCAAGCGTTTAAGCGATGACGAATTGGAATTTAAATATTACTGTTTGATTTTGGAAATTGCTTTTTTGGCCAAATTCGAATTGTTTGGGCTTTTCTCCTGCTGATTACTCATTTATATCTGACTATAAATTGCCCCTTTAATTGTCCTTACCTTTCCTTTTCCCAATTTTCTTTGTTTTTTACCCTTCACATTTTCTTTTTCGCCAAAAATAGTGTCAATTTAAGCATCAAAAATGGCCGTGCTTTTAAACAATTCGAATGTTTTCTTTTCTCTTTGTTGCGGCGAAATCTGACGAAAAAGGACAAAGAAAAAGTCAAATTCTGGGGCTAGAGTAAAATAAAAAGAAATTCAGTAAAAATTGAATTGAATTCGGGGCAATCATGAAGAATGGGTGTCCCTAATTTAACTTTCTTATTTTTGGCTCAAAATCAATTTCTGGGGGTTTTTGATGGTGCTGATTACGAATATGAACTCGGGTTTGCCTAATTCCGAACCCCGGACCCGAATTCGAACAAAAAAGTTGATTAAAAATTTCCAAAATATAAAACAGGTCAAATTTTGGTGCAAATTGCGTATTTTTATCCCAATTAACAATTAAAGTTTAGAAGCTTTTACCCCAAAAAAATCCATTCTTGAAAAAAACTCAATTTTTATTTGTTCGAATTAGGGTCCGGGGTTCGGAATTGGGCAAACCCGAGTTAAGACTCGTAATCACCATCCTCGAAAACGCCTAAAAACTGGTTTTGAGCCCAAACTTAAAAAATAAAAATTAGGGACACCCATTCTTCAGGATTGCCGAATTCGGGACATTTTTGGCCATTTTTATAAATTATTGGGAATGTCGCCGTTTTTCACGTTCTTTTCCAAATAATGACTTTCATCCAAAAAAAAAAGCATTGGCCAATTTCCATTTTTGCCTTTTCCATCTTTGGCCTTTTTATCCTGTGCTGAGTTTGGATGCAAAATTATGCTTTTTTACGGATGGAGGGACAAAAAATCGCAGAAATAATTTGCAATTTGAGCGTTCGAATTTAGCAATTTAAATTGCGTTACTAAAATGGTGATTTGGATTTATTTGATTATTTGAACTTTACAAAAAAAGAATGTGTGGAGGGCATTGAACAAAAAGTGATCACTGATCAACGATCGCTTAGGAAAATCAGTGGTCGAACTGCTCAGAACAATGGGACAAATCTGCGCAGTCCGTAGCCTTCCGATTCGTACTTTTTTGCCCGGCTTTGCTGGGAAGCGTCGAACAATGATTTGTAAATGCCTTGAGTGATTACAATTAATTAGCCAAATGTCAACCATTTTGCTAATTGAATTGGGTTTTCCTTCGACCACTTACGGCTCAGGTGAAGATTGTCCGGGTTCTGCGCAAATGGCACTCGGACGACAAGCCTTCGCTTCTGTTTGGCTTCGCCGGATGCAGTCGCCGGCACTGAAATTGGGCTGTCCTCCGCCGTCTCTTCCGCTTCGTCGTCAGTTGGTTCAGCAGAAAGAGCGGCCGCTGGGAGCGAACGGAACGGACTGAAACTTGGCGCCAGCCCCGAGGCCGATCTCCACAGGGGCAGGTGCAACTGCTGGTGGTGCTGCTCGTCCAGCAAGTCGGCCATGGAAGTGAACACTCTGCCAAAATCAAAAATGAATGGAGGGGAAAGGGGAGAATGACCGACTGACCTCGCATTACTCACTGCGATCAGTGACAGCGGAATAAGTAAAGCCAAGGCCGGCATTGTGATTCTGCAATGACTGAAGGACAGCGACGACTTTGGCATTTTGGACGGGCAAAAGTATGGGGAAAGCGAGACCACTGAATAATTCTAAGTTTAACGGAATTGACGAAATTACAAGTGGAGGGGGGGGGGGGGAGGAAGGGAAAAAACCAAACGGAGGGAAAAGGGGGAAAATGGACGAATGAACGACGGAACAGACCAAAGGACAGAAGCGAAATGAAAAGCAAAGAATCACACGGTAAAAGTGAGTGTTCAGTGTGTGAATTCAAATTCCTTTTCATTTGTCACTTTTCCCAACTTTCGAGGGAAAGCGGCGGACGAAAGGGTCAAAGAGAGGCGGACAAAAGCCAATGAATGCCATCACTTTGGCTGCTGCTAGAAATCTGAGGGCTCTGAGAAAGGCAAAGGCAATGAAAGTGTCGCCTCGGGGGGGGGGGGGGGGGCGTGGCCACTAAAAAGGCAGTGACTTTTGCAGAAATCCCTCGGCGACGGATGAGGTGGAATTTCGGAAGGGCTGATAAGTGGCCAAATGCGGAAGGGGCAGAACGATTTGCGGAAAAGTGAACTTGCGAATTGTGGGAGGCACGACGGCCCGAACGGGTAAAATGCGTCCCAATTTTTAAACCTAATTAAATTTTTTTCATTTTTCCTCAAAGTTTTATAACCCTCTAGAAATTTTTCACCGAATTTTCAGTTTGTCTTAGGGTGTAAAAGAGATGGAATACCGAGGCCCTAAAAAATTTCGGAGGTTGGAATCCGTTCCATTCTCTGGTGTACAGTTTTAATATGAAGGAGAGATCGGACCAATTGGTCAAATCGTCGTAAGACTTTTAGGCTATCAGGAAACTTTCAGATTTTCAATGCATAAAATATTTTTTCAATTAAGTTTTAAAAAAAGAATTTTAATAATTTCGGGATGCATTTGACCCCACCGCGACCGTCTCTTCTGCCTTTGGCATCCTTTGGCCTCGGCCGTTGCCGTCCCTTCTGCTGAACCGCCGGTCCATTGGCCTCTTAAAAGTCTTTTCAACCCGTGGAATTGCTGGCACTTTTCTTTACAAATTGGATAAATAAATGACTATGCATTTGTTGCGCGTCAGCATCTTTTGATCGAAATTCCTCCCAATTTTGGAAGAAATGCCAAAGAAATGTGCCATCATTCGGCGGAAATATGCCAAAGGGCCATTAGGAAGCAAAAGGCGGTGGGCAATATCCAATTACCAAATGATGGCACGAGCGAAATGACCTCAAAATTCAATCGGATTTGTTTTGCTGCTGCAAACATCCGCCGGCCAAAATGGAAATTTGACGGCGACACTTTGAGAAAATGTACAAATTTTCACTTCTCAACGCTTTTCCATTTAATTTAAACAAATCGGCATTGTTTTTTCTTACGCATTGTTTGAACATTACGCCACCCAATTTTTGAAAAGATGCCCCTTTTAGCGCTCGCCTGCCAAATTCCAATTTGCCAACTTCCGGCGCCCCCCCCCCCCTCCCCCCCCCTTTGGTGCCGTGGCCATTGTCTCCCAAAGATTGTTCAAATGGCGCTAAAAATGGCCAAAAAATCGGAGCATGTGGCAAAGACTCAATGATGAAAGAAAATTCAAAAAGGAACTCGGAAAGAAATGATTCCAATTAATAAGCGGAATCGAAATGGCAACGAAAACAAAGGAAAAACAAAAAAAAAAAAAGCAAAGGAAAATGACGACGGAAGATGAACAAAACGAACCCAAGGCAAACGGAGCGCAAAAAGCAAATTGTGTGATTATAAGTTAAACTCTGTGAATTTGAGTCAGCCGAAATTGGTTGAGAGAAAGTGCCAAATCTGTTTTTGGTATTCCATTACAAAAAAGAAAAAAGACGAGACGTATTTAATGCATTGGATGGCACCCAAAAGTCAGTCACTCCCCGCGGGGTTTCCCCGGTTGTACGGGGAATGGCACGGCGAGCGGAGCGCACAAAGTGAAACCGATACCTTAAGCAGAAAAAAGAAAGACATAAGTGCCAAAGTTTTGCAGGCATCGCCGCCGCTAAAATTGGCGGAACGGAAGTGAAAATGGGAAAAAAGGCGAAGGAATTTGGACAAAACGCGAAAATGAAATGGCAGCAAAAAAGGGACGGATGAAAAGAATGGAAAAGTAAAATTATATGGAATTCATTCAAAAGAAAACATTTCAAATTTAAATGTCGGCGAATGGCAAATGCCAAAAACTGTCACTTTTCATAGGCAACCAAATTACATAATATGAAAATGTAATTAATAGGTACATTTTTCATTTTAAATTATTTGGTCATTTTTACCTTTGCCAATTGAATTTTGCCCAATTATTATTTTCCTTTTGACGTTTACTTCTCCCCGGACAAAACAATTTGACGCCATTTCTTTCGCCCCGGCGATTAGCGTAAATTGAATTTGACGGCATTTGTTTTGTGTTTATTTAATTAAAATTATCAAACGTAATTCATCATAAACTGAGAAAAACACTCGTTAATCTGCTGTTCTTTTACCGTTCTTTTTAGCTTTGTTTTGGATTCACTTTTATTTTATTAAAAATTAATTATTTAAAATTGGAATTTCCCAAATATTTCCCTTTGTTCGCATTCTTTGAAATTGCTTTTTCTCAGATTGTTTTATTACAATAATTTCTCTTTTTGTACTTTTGTTTGGTTCTCATGACCTTCCGATTGGCATTTTCACATTTCAAATTGAATTATGTGCGAAAAAAGCACCTAAGGCCAACAAATTAATGTTTTGGAAAAAGCGAAGGGAGAGAAAGCGGTGGGATGGTGGGCCACGGCACTTTTGCTGGGGCCTTTCTCACTTTACGCCGTCACTTTTGTCTTTTGTGACGCATCCCTTCCTTTTAAACAGATTTAAAAAAAAATAATGCGAATTTGAAAAGAAAAAGGGAATTTGAAAAGAAAAAATGTTTTTCTTTCGCTTTTCTTTAATTTTATGAGTCCGATCAAACGAATTAATCACTTTTTTTACTTTTTTTGTTTGTTTATTTGCCATAATATTTCTTTATCGGTCAAAGTTTAAAACACACAACTCATTCTTTACACCCCTTTAAAATAACCTTCCCAAATTGGTAACAATTTTACTAACAATTCCTTAAACAATTGAAGGACCGATCCTTCCTAAATTCGCAGTCGGAAGGGAAAATGGTGGATTAAATCAAAGGGGGGACCGCCCCCAAAGGCAACAATTAGTTAATTCAAAAGTAATTAGGGAGTGAGAGAGAGAGAAAGAGAGAAAGAGAGAGAAAGAGAGAGAGAGAGAGAGAGAAAAAGAGAGAGAGAGAGAGAGAGAAAAAAAAGAGAGAGAGAGAGAGAGAGAAGTGAAGCCACAATTTTTTGAATTTGAAATTTTAAAGGCAAATAGAGGACACTTAGGGCTATCAAATGATACCAAGAATGCTTAATTTGGATGCTTCTAGAAAAAGTAATGGTGCATTAAATTTGTCAAATTATTATGTGGTCGTGTCTTTTTTGTGTCGTGTAAACTGAAATAGAGCCAATGTATTTATATTATTAGATTATTATTCAGTTATCAATTAAATAATTAAATTAATTAATTGTTAACTTTTCCGTACTGAAATGACCCGCCTCTTCCGATCACCCAACACTCATACTTTTTTCGCTTCGTCATAGCACCTTAATTATGAAGCCAAAAGTCAAATACATCAGCAGGATTTGAGCATCTAAAGCTCAATCTATCTAAAAAGCTATTGGCAAGTAATTTTATCAGGAATTCAAACTGTAATGGACAAATATTTGTTTTGTTTTTATTTGGTCGAAATTGGGACCAGAAAAATCAAACACATAAAACTAATTTTTATTCTTCTTTTAAATTCGTATTTACCAAAATAAATTTGAAAAGTGCAAAAAGGGCATCATTTGAGACAACTTTCACCAATTGGCACTCAGTGCGTGCCATTCCGTCACGCCTTGGCCAGGTCGGTCGGTCGCTTCGTGCCATTGCTGCGCCCCCGTCGCATCGGCGCCCGACAAATCGCCCAAAATGCAATGGCCCACTTCACCAAAAGAGTCCATCACCTAAACATTTAAATGCATGCAATTAGTGTTTAAAAAGGCGGTACGCCTTTTTGGGATTTGGAGTGTCCCAAAATAGGAAAAAAGTGAGGATTTTGGGTGGTAGCAATTGACGAATTTTCAATTGCACCTTTAGCAGAGATGGCCTTTATTTAATAGGCCAAAAGATGCATTTTTGTGTATTGGCCATCAAAAAAAACAGCAAATGCCAATGAATGTTTTTTGTGACAAATGCCAATGTTTTCTTGCCATTATCGCCACTGCCATTCTGTCCAATTCTTGTGGCTGTGCTTTAAACTCCCACTGCTCATTCAGTGCCATTGCGCTGCCATTTCTCATTGTCACTTCCGCCGTGTTTCGCTTTTCAAGCTTTCCCTGGTCGGCACGGAGCAGCCAAACGAGCAGAGAAAGGGCTAACAAAGGAAAAGCATTCGAAATGAAAAGTTTCATTTGGTGCTATGACGAAGCACGAAAAGTGCAAGTGAGCAAATTAAAGCAAAATAATTATTTAAAAATTAAAAGCAAAATAATTATTTAAAAATTAAAAGCAAAATAATTATTGTAAATAAATTTAAATAATAATAATAATGTATTATTATTTAATATTAGCTACTTAATTAATGCGTTTATTTTATAATATTTTTAAATCTCAATAAAACTTACATTTTTTGTTTTCTCATTTTTTTGAACCTAGGCGATTATAGTCACTAATTTTCCTGAATTTACATTTTAATTTCTTCCAATTCACATATTTTTCTTTTATGTTAATACATATATTTTTGATATAAAATTTTAAAAAATAATTTAAGATTATTATGATTGTCTTATTATAAATTGTTAATTGTTATTTATATTTAAAATTTATGTTGATTATGTTTAAATAATATATATTAATTTATTTACAATAATAATTTTGCTTTTAATTTTTAAATAATTATTTTGCTTTAATTTGCTCACTTGCACTTTTTCGTGCTTCGTCTCAGCACGGTTTCATTTGTTGTGAAACTCATTAATTGCCTGAGGCGCCGTGAAAACCGCAGACGCACAGAACAGAGACAGACAAACGATGGTGGGAATAGAGAAGACGGACAAGCACATGGCCGAGCTGATGCTCTTGACTCTAAATTAATGTGAATGACCTGCCGCCGGGGTTTCCGATTTTGGTTCAGTTTCCCTCCCTCTCTTTCTCTCTCTCTCTCCTCTCTCACTCCCCCCTCTCTCTCTCTCCTCTCTTTCTCCTCTCTTCTCTCTCTCTCCCCTCTCTCTCTCTCTCTCTCTCTCCCCCTCTCTCTCTCTCTTTTCTCTCTCTCCCTCCATCCTTCTCTTTCTCTCTCGCTTCTCCTTCCTCTCTCTCTCTGCCCCTCCCTCCTTCTCTCCCTCCCCCCTCTTCCTCCCTCTCTCTCTCTCCCCCCCTATCTCTCTCTTTCTCTCTTTCTCTCACTCCCCCTCTCTCTCCTCTCTTTCTCTCTCTTCTCTCTCTCCCCCCTCCCCCCTCTCTCTCTCTCTCTCTCCTCTCTCTCTCTCTCTCTCTCTCCTCTTTCTCCTCTCTCTCTCTCTCTCTCTTCCCTCTCTCTCTCTCTCTACTCTCTCTCTCTTCCTCTCTCTCTCTCTTTTCTCTCTCTTCTCTCGCTCTCCCCCCCTCCCTCTCTCCTCTCTCTCTCTCTCTCTCTCTCCTCTCCTCATTTGCTCCTCTCTCTCTCTCTTCTCTCTCTCTCCCTCTCTTTCTCCTCTTCTCCTCTTTATCCTACTCTCTCTCTCCCTCCCTCTTCTCTCCCTCCCCCCCCTCTTCCTTCCCTCCTCTCTCTCTACCCCCTATCTCCCTCTCTCTCTTCTCTTCTCTCTTCTTCTCTCTTTTTCTCTCTCTTCTCTTCCCCCTCCTTTTTTTTTCTCCAACCCCTCCCTCTCTCTCTCTCTCCTCTCTCTTCTCTCCTCTCTTTCTCCTCTCTCTCCTCTTTTCTCCTCTCTCTCTCCCTCCCTCCTTCTCTCTCTGTTCCTCTCTCTCTCTCTCCCTTTTCTCCTCTCTCTCTCTCTCTCTCTCTCTCTATCTTCCTCTTTCTCTCTCCCTCCATCAGTAAGTCGCACTTGCGAATGTCTCCCAAATGCTTCTTCTTCTGAGTGTCCCCTTCGGCGAATGCTTTCGCAGTAACGACTTTTGTCACCAAATTCGAGTGTTGGAAATCGCAGTGAGCAGTTGGCATTAAAAATGGGCATTAGAAAACCCCAATTTTGCATTTGGCCCAGCGAATGTTCGGCTGTATGAATTAAAAAGTGTTGGCTTTTCTCTCTCCCATTAGTCCCTTCTTCGCTTTTCCACTTGCCGTGGTGCATTCGTCGTGCCAACCCTTTCCATTCGTCGTCTTTGGTGGTGCCGCCCGCGCGTGCCGCGCCTGCGCTTGCAGAAATAAAGCCGCGCGCATTTCCGCGCGCGGGAGAGATCAGTCCGCGACGGTCGGCCAATGACAGGGAACGCTTCACATGTTGGCATGAGGGCGCACTCGCGTGTTGGCCCCTCCGGGAAGAGCCCGAATGTGGCACGCGGAAAAAGCCGTTCATTAAATGGCACGCTGCCAAATGTTCCATTTTTAAATTAGCTGGAATTTAAGTGCAAATCTTTTGGTAAAACTTCAGCTCCGCCGGAGAAGGGAAGCGGAGAGATAAAAAGGCGGCAAATCAAAGGGAAGGCGAAAGGTCGATGAGAGCAGAGATTGTCGGCCAATCAAAGGCATCGATCGGCGTTGGCACAGCAAATGCAATGACTGTGCCAATGGCACGGACTCGGCACATTCATTCATTCCTCCCGCCCATTCCTTGTGCCATTGCCAATGCTTTTGCCTTTGGCACTGTCCCCATCAATTGCCTTTCGTTGGGCCGTCGTTCAGCCAATTTTACGCCTCGGGGCTATTTTTTGTTGGGAGTGCCGTCGCGCAATTAGAGCCCCCCGGGGACAAAAATGGCCAAATGCCAATGGGAGTCAATCACGCGAAAAAGACAAAATGGAAATGGAAGGAAGAGAGAATGAATCCGTTCGAAAGAGAAGAACATTTTTATTATGAAAATGATTTCATTTTTAACTTTTTTTTACGGAAAAATAATTTTGGCGGAAGAAAAAAGCGTAAAGCCGAGAAAATAAATTGGGGAGGAAAAGCCCATGAATATTTAATGAGGCAAAAAATGGGTGGTTAAGCAGAAAAAGAAAAAACGAAAGTCCTTTCTTCTCTCTTTAGAAATTATTTTATTGAAATTAATTTAAGAAAAAAGAAATTAGAGAAAAAACTCTGAAAAATAATTAGTAAATTATTTATTCACTAAATTATTTATAAATTCATTAATCATTAATTGATTTCCAATTTTGAAAGTTTCCTTTTTCAATATTATTTTTTTACTTTGTTTTTTATTGATAATTCATCTTTTTCGATATGAAAATGCAAATAAATGGAGAAACAAATGGCGGAACAAAGCAAAAGTTATTGGTATTTATTTGCCCTCACAAAGAATGGGCATTTATTTGTCATTTGTAAGCAATTAATTAAAATTAAATTTAAATTAAAATTAGCCGTTTTTTCAGCTGGGTTTTCGAAGGAGGAGAGGACTAATTGTAAGCCACAAAAGAAAATAAAATATAAAGAAAAGCTCTTTGGGGACTATCAAACAAATTCAGGGATGAGCAGAGAAAAAGAGAGAGAAAAGAAAGGGCGAAAGAGAGGGCGACTGATTGGGATTTGATGGGAGTGATTAATCAGCCAACTGATTGGGATTTGATGGGAGTGATAATCAGCCAACTGATTGGGATTTGCTGGTTGTGATCAGTGGTTGCGTAGGATGTCGCACCCCCGGCTATCCGGACGAATGATCGGCCAACCGAACTTCCGATCAGTCACTCCGTCGCGAGAATGACTGCAACGAACGTTCCATCGTTTGGCGGTGCCCAATTCGAGTCACTCCCAACCTTAAAATTACAAAATTCGCAAAATAAAACATCGAAAATAAGAAAACATTTGTTATTTTTACCATTCTGATCAAATAAAGCATTGATCAGCTGATAAGACATTGATTAAACATTAATGATCAGTTTATCAGAATGTCTGTCGATCAGACATTGACTGATCAGTTGATTTGCCTGCCAAATACTCTCTTTAGCATTATAAAATGTTACGCGGTGAATCGCGTTCGATCGAATCGCAGCAATTCTCTGCCGGTGGTCCTTCCGAATGCCTTTGAATATTCGCCCATTCCAAGCGAAGCCAACCATTCCGCGACGTCCTCAAAGTCCCAATTTTCAACGAGCTTCTGAACATTGAAAAGATTCATTGAATAATTAATTTTCCGTTTGTTTTTCACTTTTTTGAAAGTGCCGGCGGAAAGCGACGAATTTCCGTTGAAAGACGGCGAAGGCGAAGAGCAAACGGCGGAAACGACGACAATTCCTAAGAGGAGGAGAAGCAGCCGTTGATTGATTGATCATTGATCATAGGGTTAATTGAATGATAACAATTTTTATTTTAATTTTTTGTGCCATTCGCTCGTAATTCATTTTTCGCTATTTTTTCGTTTGGCATTTTATTTTCGCATTTATTTCGCTTGTTTTTTCTTTTGCCTTCCGCGGAGTCCTCTGAACCGGCGGATGAGCCTTGGCCCGAGTCGGACGAGCAGCTTTTCGTGCCTTGGCCACAGCTCGTGGTCGGCTGTTGGTCGTCGTAGTCAACCGCCGGAATTTTTACCGCATTTTCCAACAAAAGCGGCGCACGTCGCGAAGGGGACGGAGAATCATTTGGCATGGACAGCGGCATTGGCTACAAATTCAAATTGAACTTTAGCAATTAGTCGGTTTTTTTTTGTGCCTGCGGTTGCGATTCCGCGGGCGGCGCCGACAGTCCGCGCAGAGAGACGGGCGACTGCGCTGCGCTCGCCGCCGCCTCCATTTGCTGACTGAGAACGGAGACGCGGTGCTGAACAGGCAGAGACGGGGGCACCAGTGAATGTTGGGAATGGTGGTGGTTTGGATGGTTTTGGTTCTGTTGTTCTGTGTCGCCGTAGTCGCTGGGCTCCAGCGAAGTGCGCGAGGAAGTGTAACTGAAGAGGGGAGGATTAAGCAGCAGAAGCATTCAAAGCAATGCTAATAGCTAATCACCCGCCCCACTCACCCGCTGTCCTTTTTGCAACCGGTGAAAGCGCCCGTGGGCGAATGCGAATTGGGCGTCGATTTGACGGCGCTTCCGGGCACGCCTTTGACGGCGCCGGCCGCGACATTTTCCATGACCGACTCTCGCAGACTAAGGCCGGCATTGTAACGGCTAAACTCAGAGAATATTTCCCTAGTGTTTGGGCGTGCCTTGGCGCTTTCTCCTCAGTTTGGCATTCCCACATTCTTCCCCCCCCCCCTTTCTTGGCATTGTCCCCCCCCCCCCCCCCTCCGATTCACTCACTTTACCATCGTCACCCCATTGCCATTGCTTCTGCTATTGTCGTTGTTTTCTGATGTTGTGTTGCAGGTGCTGCTTGGCATCGTCCCATTGTTCTGCTGTCCGCTCGTCCCCGCTTCGTTTCCGCCCTTTTGCTGCACTTTGCTGCGCCTTTTGGCCAGCGCCGATCGCAAATCCGAGTCGAAGTCGGCCGGGGGTGTGACTTTTTCAGATTTACTCGCTGAATCTTTGCGCAATTATGGGCTGATGCTTTCTCATTTTCGGCATTTACTGCTTGCCGAAGAAGTGGGACCGTTTGCGCTGCCCTCGGGCGTCGCATTTCTTTCGTCCCGCGCGATTGACCTCAATCGGACCGACTGCAACGCTTCGGCCGACACCCCGCGGCAGTCGGCGGTGCCTCCGCCCGCGCCCTTTGCCGGCGAAGGCGCCGAAGAGAAAGAAGGCGAAGCGCAATGGACAGAAGCTAAACGAAATGCCATCTACACATAACTCAATTTCACTAATCCGATCACCGTTTTCTTCAGCCGATGGCCCTGGTTTCTTCTGACTAAGCGGCATTCTCAGCCAATTCGGCGGTGGCGGCGGTGGCGGCGCCGGTGGCGGTGCGTTTGTACCGGTGCCGTTTCTGCCGCCCTGGGATATCCCAGCAGAGTTTACGGTGGTTGGTGAGTCGTGGTGCACCTTAACCGTAAAAACCTAAAAGGCTCTTCCATGTTAAACTGCTCCCCGTCGCTGAACTGTCTGTCTCATCTCATCTACCTGAACGATTATCGTCGATGCACCGATTGACTGTTTTTCTTGCGAATGTTTCATTTGGCGTTCTCCGCTCGGCAAAGTCACAGCAGCGGCACTTGGCAATTGGACAATCGAATTGGCTGTTTGCTGAACTGCTCCGTCTTGACGATGGTTCTTTTGCCTTGCCATCGCCACTTTTTGTGCCGGCGGCGGTGGCGGCGGCGTTTTTGGACGGAGGACAGTGCGAAATTCGGCCGCCCCGTGGAGGTCGGGCGACGAATTGGAATTTTTCAGCGGAATGGCACAACATTCAGCGGCATTTGCGCTGCTGCAATTTGACCGGAATTGCTGCTGCTGTGCATTTTGCTGCTTGCGCCGTTTCATTTCGTTTACTAAACCATTGGCATTTCGTTTTAAATTTGTCTTTTCAATTGTCTTCCATTGGACCTGAAGTGAATTTCTTTGGCCCCCCCTCCACGGCGACTGTCGTCGAAGTGTTCGGCATGGCCATTGGCGCCGTCATTAAAATGGCGTCGTTTTGCTGCTGTGGTTGATTAGTCATCAAATTTTCCAATTCTGCGGCTGAAATGCGTCGATTGGCAGACGCTCGGCCGAGTTTCACTGAAGCACAACGAATTTGATCGGCGAAGGGCGGAGGGACGGGCGGGGGAGGGGAGGGGGGACGCGGAGGGGAGGCGGAAGGGGGCGCACGGGGACGCGTGAGAGAGTGCGCGGAAGAGTTAACGGCAGAGGAGCAACACGGGACGGAAGAAGACGGGAGAAAAGCGACGGGAGGAGGGGGCAAATCTAAGGGGGCGGGGAAGGATAAGCGAATAAATCAACAAATGGTGGGTGGCACAGCAAAGAATTGTCTTTACCGGAGGCACAAAACTGGGCGGTCGGCTGTCCCACAGCCCTTCCGTAAGACAATGCCGTGGACGGATCCCGTTGGGGAGGCGGCGGCGGCACGAACGACACATGGCGAGGCGCTGCTTTTAGAACATGTGAATAAGTTGCAAGTGATCGGCGCCCACCGGAATGATTCCTTCGCCCCAAAGTGCCGCCGGGCGACGCGTAGTGACTTTGCTCCATCACAGTGATCACTTTTAGCTAAATGGATAGTAGTGATCAATCACTTTGGCCTCGCTTTGTCTGCTCACTGTTATTGGGTCGCCCGATTGATGGATCAGTTTCACCACTCTCTCGTGACTTGCCGATCGCACGTCCACGCCATTGACCTCCAGCAGAAAATCGCCTGCCAAAAGCCCCGCGCGTGCCGCCATTCCATGCGGCACAATACCCTCGAAGAATTGAAGCGCGGGATTGGCACGCGAAGGCCGAAAGCAATCGGCAGCACCATCCGAAGCGGACTCAGAATCTGAGGAAAGTCGATGGTTAAAAGAGAGGAGAGAGAATGGGCGGAATTTATTCGAACGATTTGATAAACTCGACACCTTTGGCACCGCGTAGAATGAAGCCAAAGCCGTTGCGTCCTCGGGGGATGACCAAAATGCGCGGAATGTTCGGCTCGAAGACGAAGTGCTGCTGCAGGGATTCCCTTCGCAAAGTGCCGTACTCTCCCATAACGGACGAGCTCGCCAAGCTCAAACATGGGCTGGCGGGAGGCTAAAATCGAGTTTTTAAAGAATGGCAAAGAATGTTCAACATGGTGATGGCCCGAAAAGCGGTGCTGATGCACAGATGCCATTGTGGAGGACGAAGAACAATGGGAGAGGGAGCGGCGGCGCAGCAGCGAATGGTCGGGCGCATTGGACTGTCGGCTGGACAAACGGCGGCGCGGATTGAGCAGGGGGACGTCTCGGAAGGGTACTGAACGGCCAATTTAGGGGGGGGGGGGGGAAAGGTGGCAATTAAGAGAGAGATAGAGAGACGAGCAGCAACGGGTCACTTGCCAACCCTAATTAAGAGAGGAGGGCCCAAGCTTGGCATGGATTAGCCAAAAGTGCCCATTGGCGACCCCCGCAAAGAGAAAATTGCTGACATTGGGACCAGCAGAACATTTAAAGCGAATTACGATTGGCAAGGGTTTATTTTCCCGGCACAGGTGGTCATTCATTCGATTTGAATTTCTCCATCAAATGAATGACCGTCGACGTGTGAAAAATCACATAATCTGATCACTCCGAAAATCGCATGCCCATCTAATCCGATCCATCCATCAGAGAGTGAAAGAGAAAGAGAAAGAGAAAAAAGAGAGAGAGAGAGAGAGAGAGGAGAAAGAGAGGAGAGAGAGAGAGGAGAAAGAGAGGAGAGAGAGAGGAAGAGAAAAAGAGAGGAGAGAATGCAAAGAGAGAGGGGGAGAGAGAGATAGAGCTAATTTGACCGAAAAGAGGAAAAGGGAGAAAAGCCGCATTAATCACACCGAAGCACCAGCAGGAATAAGAAGGAAGGAGTGATTGAGAGAAGGGATCATTTGGCATCATTAGAAAATGCCCCAGAAAAAGTGCAGCAAATAATTTGACGCGAAAATCGGAAGAAAAACAGTGGGAGGGGGAGGGGTTAATGGATTGGTAGAGGGGGGGGGGGAAATCGGAATTTATGGGCAAATCGCTGAGTCGGCAAATGAATGACCTACTAGCCAAATTTCTTAATTCAATTTCGCAAAGGTTTTCGAAATCCAGAGTATTTTTCGTTTTTTAACGTGCCAATGTTGCGCGGGTCGTGCCCTTGAATGACTTCAGCCACTGCCAATGTGCCAACAAATTGTGCCACATGCACCGGACTTTGTCCCTGTCTGTTCAGCAGAGTGGGGTCGGCACCGCGGTACAACAAAACCTTGAACAGACAAAGGAAAACTATGTCAGGAAAAAGACAATGATAAACGGGGACTAATTAGGTAATTAGCCATTAACAATTGGAACGCCCTCCGGCACGGTCACCCCCCCCCCCCCCCCTCCCACCTGGGCACAGTCCACGCGGCCGTTGACCGCACACACGTGCAACGGCGTGTTCCCATTAACACTTAAATGACATTATCATCCTTTCTCGAGACAATTAATTAACTGAAGCTTTGTTTACTTGCGTGCGTTGGTGTCCGCTCCGTAATAAATCATCAATTCCACGTGTTTTGCCAGTCCGTTTTTGCATGCCTTGGGGCGGTCATTTCATATCAATTTATTTTTCAATTGCCCTTAATCCCTTAATCCCCCCCCCCCGCCCCTTCGCTTGTGCCTTCGTTGTCCACCTGATGCATCGCCGTGTTCCCGTGCATGTCCACCACGTCCAAATCTGCCGCCTCGGCCAAAAGCATTTGGGCCACTTCAGAATTGGAGTCGGTGTTCAGCATATTGTAATAGAGGGGCTAACATCGGACGATTAATCGGAATTTGTGATTGGTCAGTCCAACCGTAAGTCCGATCAGATCGCGATAATTGGGTGAAGCTCCCAACTCGAGAAGAGTGCGCAAATTGTCAGCAATGGACAAAAAGGCCGCCTTGTGCATGCACGTCTAAAAAAATTAGAGCCAGGGAAATCAAATTGGTTTTGGCATTCTTTTGGCACCCGACTTGGAATTGTTTTTGGCATTGTTCGTATCCGATTGGCCTTTTTGGCATTGGTTTCCGCTCCCTCCCATTGACCTGTCCTTCGGCATTTCGGAAGTCCAAATGCGCTCCTCCGCCCACTAATTGAACAATCACTGCGCGGTTTCCCTCAATACCCGCCGCCAATGTCAGAAGCGACTCGCCGTGTACGTCGTGATGATTGGGGTCCAATCCCTGGGCACACAATCGTTCCACCTGAAAGGCATTGTTTTGCCATTGGTTTTTGAATTGAATTTGCAATTCGTTTGGCTTTCCATTTGTCTCACTTTTGTGGCGTTTCGTCCCTGCACCGCCTCCGCCACTTTTCTCAGATTGGTGCGCGAATGGACCACATTCAGTGCCTTCTCATCCAATCGCAACATTTTGTACACCTTTGGTCAATATTCTGTTGTATTTTACCAATTGTTTTCCTTTAATTCATTACAGTACTTCATTCTCATTTACTCAATGCCACTACCGTATTGCTGTTTCGTACCGTATGATTTTTTCTCCAATTTTCCCTATTTTCCCCGCTTCTGCTCACCCTCTTTTTGTACTTCAGTTCAACATAAGGCACACAGTCGTGGAATGGATATTCGCGAATTTGCCGGTCCTCCAGCAGAAATTTGCCGGCCCTTCCGTCGCAGGGCGGCAGAAAAAGGCCAAAATTGAACTCTTTGTCCAATTTTTGGGGCAACGAGCGCAGAAGACGGAATTTGATGTCCCAAACGATCTCATCCAAAGAAACGCACAGACATTTCTGAGGGGGAAAAGGGGGGGGGGAGAGAGAGAGTTGGGGAGAAAACGGACGAAACGGAACGCCAAAAAAGGGGGAAAACGGACGAAACGGAACGCCAAAAAAGGGGGAAAACGGACGAAACAGAACGCCAAAAAAGGGGGAAAACGGACGAAACGGAACGCCAAAAAGGGGGAAAACGGACGAAACAGAACGCCAAAAAAGAGGGAAAACGGACGAAACAGAACGCCAAAAAAAGGGGGAAAACGGACGAAACGGAACGCCAAAAAAGGGGGAAAACGGACGAAACGGAACGCCAAAAAAGGGGGAAAACGGACGAAACAGAACGCCAAAAAAGGGGGAAAACGGACGAAACGGAACGCCAAAAAAGGGGGAAAACGGACGAAACAGAACGCCAAAAAAGAGGGAAAACGGACGAAACAGAACGCCAAAAAAGGGGGGGAAACGGACGAAACGGAACGCCAAAAAAGGGGGAAAACGGACGAAACAGAACGCCAAAAAAGGGGGGAAACGGACGAAACAGAACGCCAAAAAAAGGGGGAAAACGGACGAAACAGAACGCCAAAAAAGGGGGGAAACGGACGAAACGGAACGCCAAAAAAGGGGGAAAACGGACGAAAAGAAATGAAACGCTAAAACGGGATATTTTACTAGTTCCACTTGGTCCCTTCATTCTGCTGATTCGGTGCTCCCACTTTTGTGGGCTTCCCCTACATTTTGTGGATTAACAGCAATAAATAATGCCTTGTCCACCAATTGGCGTTTTCCGAGCAGTACACCCACCCAATCAGCAGATGATGGACCATCACAGAAAATCCGGAAATTTGGACAGAAATAATTGTGACTCGACTAAAACCCCGGTTGATCGAGGCTTATTCAGGTATTTTGCTCGACTTTGACCGGATTGGGGCAAATTAGCGCAATTAATACGCCCAAAAGTCGCCTGAGGCGGATCTTAATTAGCGTTGCTTTTCGCCAAAAGCAATTTGCTGCAACTTTTCTGTGTGAAATTGCGGAGGCTCCACTGAATGAGTACGATTTTTGGGGGCCCACCCAATCCTTTGGGATTTTGCAGCAAAAAGTGCAACGCCAATTAAAGAAAAAAAAACTTAATTTGCAATTTTTGGAATTTTCCGCGATTTTTCTTCCCATCTCTCGTGAACCATTGACGCCAAAAAGAAAGGGCCAGCG
>SIJG01000106.1:0-109171 GCA_023374025.1 Heterodera schachtii
CTCCGATTTCCCATAAATTTTTTATCATTTGTTCCAAAAAACTACAAAATAATTTTTAAATTTACAATTTCTCGTTCAAATAATTTCTTTGCTATAAAAATGAAATTGAAATATTAATATTTTCATCTGGCAATTTATAACATTATGCCTTATGTTTCTTTCGTATCTTTTGCCACTGTCAACTTTCCACGGAGAAATATTTTTCATAATTTTAGAATTTCATTTTTAATAATAAAATTTATGTCAAATTTCAAAAACTTTTTTCAGTTCCCCTAGACAAATTTTCCTTAAAATTTATCTGATTTTTAAGATATTTTTATTAAAAGTTATAAAATTTGTCCAAAAGACCCAAAATTCTAATCCAAAAAATTTATCTCCATGTTTTCGGTGTATTGTTCAGTATTTCGGGCTTTTGTACAAGTTTGATAAATTTTTCGTAATTCTTTTCTATTTAATTCAATTGTCTTATATAACTTAAGTGATTAATCATGAAGAAGTCATGTTTTCGCTTTTTTTATAACTGATGTTTTGTTCGAACTTCACACTTTCGGTGTGCTTAGCAGGGAAAAAAGCAGCTTTTTCGGTTCCTAAAAACTTATCTCATCTATCTGATTCGATTTATACTTAAAAACGTTACATTACTGTTCACTCAACGGCAAATGTCGTTAGTGAAAAAGAATTTTTTTTTTTTAAATCTGTTTTCAACCAATGCTCACTACGAAATTTGCCATTGAGTGACAGTAATGTAAGTTTTAATGTACAAATAGACTCAGATAGATGAGTGAGAACTTTAGAAGCCGAAAAGGCTGCATTACTGCAACTTAAAAGCAAATCTGGTAAGTAAAATTTTTTTTTTTTTGAAAAATCAGTTTCCGACCAATTTTCATTTACGACATTTGCCGTAAAGAAACAGAAAAGCAGCTTTTTAGTTCCTAGACTTTTCTGAATCTATTTATACTTAAAACGTAACATTTCTGTCACTCAACGGCAAAAGTCGTTAGTGAAAAACAAAGTATTAGCATACAGAAAGAACTGCGTTACCGCCAGTTTACGGCAAATTTCGTAAGAAAATTAATACGGACTTGATTTTCTTCAAAAATATTCACATACGGCAAACTGCCGAAATTATATTGAGGAATCATTGAAAAGTTCCATTAAACCTAACCACAAACCACGTTTTGAAGGGTTCGTCACCATTGGTCAAATCGGCGACTGATCAGCAATTCGGAGCCAGCTGCGAAGTTGACGAAAGCAAATCGAACAGCGCCAGTCAGTTGTCGAAAAGTCAATAATTTATTGAAAAATGAAAACCTAAAACAATAAATGTTTAGACGACAAAAAGGTACTTTCGGGTTTTGTGTCAACAAAATTTTTTTCTTTGTTAAATTTATTTTAAATTAATAAAAAGTCGTTTCTATAGGTTTTCGGGGTCGTAGAACCCGAATATGATATCTGTTTCGACCCATTTCGAACTCCGAACCCGGATTCGAACAATTATCAAAACTCAATTTTTTCCCATAGCAGAGTGGCACGCATCGGCAGATGCTTGACAGTTACTTCTGCGAGTTTTTATGGCGTCATTCCGTCAAACGAAGAGATGTCGATGCATTCGAAGACCATTTGCAAAACATCGTTGCTTATATGCCACCAAATTAATATGATTTCTTGCGATGATAATAATTTTTAGGAGAAAAAATGGGAAAAAATTGAATTTTGATAATTGTTCGAATCCGGGTTCGGAGTTCGAAATGGGTCGAAACAGATATCATATTCGGGTTCTACGACCCCGAAAACCTATAGAAACGACTTTTTATTAATTTAAAATAAATTTAACAAAGAAAAAAATTTTGTTGACACAAAACCCGAAAGTACCGACAAAAGAAAAAGAGAATTTGTAGTACATTTATTAGGGCTTCCATTTTATGTAAATACATATTTTTTACTGGATTCTCATAGCCTAATTAGTAGGAAAAACAAAGTAATATTGCCGTTGTTACCCCACATTTTTTGAAAAAAAATTTTTTTTTTTCAAAAGCCATGAAAAAATGTTCCTGGGGATTTTCGGGGTCGTTGATCACGATTAGAGCATCCGTTTCGACCAATTTCGAACCCGGGCCCAATCGAACAAAAAGCCCAAATTTAAATTTTTAGAGTTTCTCATTTTTGGTTCAAAACCTGCTTAAAAACAGAAAGCCAACTAAAAATCATTAATGCTTCAAAAAAAAAAAGTTTCAAACCTTTTTGACCAAAAATTCGAAAAATTTAATTTTCTACTTTTTTTCGAATTCGGGTCCGGGGTTCGGTGTTGGTCCGAATGGATGCTGAATTACGTGCTTAGCGACCCCGAAAACTCTCGGAAACATTTTTTTCGTGACTTTAGAAAAAAACTTTTTTCATTTGTCCGGTACCAATTACCAAAAACACTTTTTAATTTTCCGAAAAAAGGCGTCGCCGACGGCGTTCGCCGAATTTCTGCAGCTAATTTGTGACCCGTTGCGGCAGTCGGAGTGAAATTATGGGCATAAATTTTTGGGGTGTTTTGGGTCTAAAATTGGATTTTTTAAACTTTTTAATTGCCAGATTTGCTGCATTTTTTCATCATTTCTTTCATTTACACTTGTCCCCCTCCCCACCCGATCAAAATTATGATGTTTTTATTGGAATTATTGTTTTGTTTTGACTAGCGTGGTCACTAGAAACCGCCACGGGACGGATCCCGCGCGGATTTTGCGGGATCCCAGTCGGCAATAGCTTTTTTGGAAATTTCGGGATTTGCGAGATTAGGTCCCATCCCGCAAAAAAAAATCTTCACAGCTATTTTCATTCTAAATTGGTGAAAAATTTTCCCGTCGATGAGTTCGACCGTTGGACCGGTGCTGTTAGTTTTCGACAGTGGTGATCTCGACAGTGTTGGTTTCGACAGTAACTTTTATTTTCTTTAAAACTTTTTTCTAATGGTATAAGTATTGTTAAATTTTTAAAATTAAAATGATAAGCAAAGACTCTTATACATTGAAGAGGGATTTGCGATTTACGAATTCTGCTACAAGAGCTTTCAGATTTGCATTTTGGCACTCAAACCCGGCATTAGTTAGCAGATGTTCGCACACGATTTGTAAGTAATTTTTTGTATTTTTGACTACAGTTCATCAGCAGGAGATATTTGTATAGGAAAAGTGAAAAAGATAAATTTTTGACAAAAATAGTCACACAAATAATTATTTTTTATTACTTACTTCAAATATAAATTTTATATATGCAAAATTGATATGTATTCATATTAATTCATTTGAACAATAATTATGTAGAAAAATTAATTAAAAAGTACTGTCGAAACCAATCACTGTCGAAATCATCAATCACTGTCGAAAACACCTGGTACGGTCGGACCGGCCTCCACCTTATGGTGCTGAGCCGTTATATAAAAACCATCAAAAATTTTCAACAAAAACTATCCATAACTTTATCGAATGATATCAAGATTTCTTAATTTTGTTGGTTCTAAGAAATTTTTAATCAGAATTTTTTATGATAAAAATAATTTTATTTCTAATTAAAAATTTTGCGCTATAATTTAAAAAATTTCGTTAATTTCAAGAGTTATGGTCAAAAATTTTTGCAAACATGGTTGCATGTATACTTTTGCCATAAATTTGTTAAAACATGATGAAATTTTTTGAAATTTTGAAGAATTTGACCGCCGACCTCTCACTAACTCTCGGACCCGTTCGAATAATCTTGGTCGACCATTCACCCCCTTTTATTATGTGCCACCAGCCCTAAAATTTCTTTTCCAAAATTGGGTATTTCATTTTTAAAGATTTTTTAATTTAATTTTAATTTTTTTCGAAATTTCAAAAATTATACAATCCCGCACGGGATCCCGCAAATTTAAATGCGGCATTTTGCGGGATTAATCACGCGGAATCCCGTCCCGCAAAAATTTTTTGAGTTCCAGTCCCGCAGCGGGATCCGCAAATTTTAAATTTCCGGTCTCTAGTCATCTCACCGCCTTCCGTTTGAGTGCCAACAAAATGAGGGAAGACATCGACCAGCAGAAAACTCTGAAAATCCTTATCTAAGCAAACCCGAATTAGGGCCCTAAATAGGGGCGAAAATTAACGAATTATAGGCGAAATGGCAAAATTGTGGTGAAAAAAATTTGAAAAACTGTGTAGGCATTTCTTGTCCCCTGTAATTATGGGTTACAGATTTCGATATTTAAATCATTTTAGGATTTCCTTGCCATAAAAGCCCGTAATACGATTAAAAATATGTAATATAATAAATATCGCGAAAGAAAAAATATTATAGAATTTTAGAAGCCTTGAATAGTCAATTAATTATTAATTGAAATAAAACTGATCAATTCATATTTTGTTGTCCAATTCTAAAAATGCTCAGTCAATAATTTGCCAAAATGCTAGGCTTTTTGGATATGCCCGCGTTTGTCAGAGTTTGACCCTTTTAAAAGATTAGGAGTGCCCCATTTTGTTCATTTTCTGCTTTTTTAATCGGTTCAAAAAGCGGTTTAAATGCTTTGCCCTTTTTTTGTTTTGTTTTTCTATGCTTGTCAGGGGTGCACCCCAAAACGTTGCCGGTTAAGACTTTTTGCACCATAACTTTGTTCATTGTCAATCAAATTAAGCATTCTTGGTTTGTTCAATAGCTCTATGTGTTTAGTTTTTATTTTGCAAAATTTCAAAAAAATGCTTTCGAACAATACCAAGAATATTTCTTTTGGTTGAAAAAGAAAAAAGTTATGATCCAAGATTTATCCGGCGACGTTCGGCTTCATTGTCCGCCTTTTCAGCGCCTAATAAAATCTATAAATGTGCTTTTGTCTGTGTTTTTGGCTCTGGGCCGTATGATAGAGTATTTTAGCGCTTGTACTAATAAAACAATAGAGAGAGATATTTTTCTAAGTTGGTATAATCTTATCAACGTTCTGAAAACAAATATTTTTAAATTGTCTATGATTTCTCTTCACTATACTAGATGATATAGATATATTTTTATTTAGAACCGATTTAAATATAGGAGAAAAAATTGAAAATTACGAGGAACGGGGACCCCATCCCCCGCCCGTCCGCCCATTTTTTTTTTATTTTTTCCAATTATTTAATATTTTCTATTCCAAATCGCAGAGAGAAGTTTGGGAAAATATAAATTATAAAAACGGAGAAATTAAAAATTGTTCTATTACGCTGTGACTTCATCCTTTTGCAAACTCATAAGTTGGGCTAGGATTTATAGTTTTTTCACTATTTTTTCCTAAGCTCCTCATGGTCTGAAACGCACGAAAAACATGTTTTTTTTTCGGTGGTTGTAAGCTACTTTTCGAGTTATTAGCAAATATTTTCTAGTTTTTTATATTTAGAACCTAAAACCCTAAAAAAAAATTTTTGAAAAAACCTATTTTAACCCATTTTGGCGTTTTTCCAAAACTTGTTAACAAAAACGCAATAAAAACAAAAAAAAATACACCCCCTAAGAAGCGACCCAAGATTTTTTTCAAAAATACACCACTAAGAATCGACCCGAAAATTTTCAAAAAAGACCCCTAAGAAATGAAAAATTTTTTAAAAATTCATCTCCAAATATTATTTATTAACTTCCTTGACAAGAATTTTTGTTTTAAAAATTGTTTATCTCAATACTGATTTAGTTAGTTTTTTGAATAAATTTGTCATTTTACACCCATAAACTTGAAATTTTTTAGCAACTATTTTCCAATTTTTAGCACCTAATTTGGGATTTTTTAGAGACCAAAAACTAATTATTTTGGCAGTTTTTAATTAAATTAGAGTCACGCCTGAAATAAAGCAACCCTTTCAAAGGGTTGATAATTTTTCGCCATAAATTCTGAAAAAAAATTAACCCAGGAAAGCAATTTTTTCATGGCTAAACCTGGACCTGGCTTTCCAAATTGGTCTGAGCATCGCTTTTCTTTACAAAAATCCAGGTTCAGGAAAAATATGTACATGTTGCTAAAAAAATGGCCTGGACCTGGACCTAGGAAAAATTCACGCCTGGGTCAGAGGGTGGAGCTTAGAGCCAATTTTTTAAAAGACAATTAAAGATTTTAGTCAGCGCCGAAGGGGAAAAATTGGAATTTTGAAAGGAATTTTTTGAGAAAAATAAAGTTTCCATAAATTTTTTGTTTTAAAATTCTGAATAGCATAATTTCCGAGTTTCGACCAATTTATACCGTGTTAAGACATTTGCGGCCCGGACATTTGCGGCCTGCTGGAAATCGGACATTTGCGGCCCGACAAATGCGGTCGGACTTTTGCGGTCTGACATTTGCGGCCTGCTGGGAATCGGACATTTGCGTGCCAACGAAACGCCAAATTATTATTTTTTTCAATTAATTATACAAAATATTTATTATCTTGACACATTTCACCCATTATTTTGTTCAACGACTTTAATAATTTTAACTAACTTTTCAAACTATTTTTTTACATTTTTATAATTTGATTATTTAATTTAAAAGAGCTTGCTGAAGGCTCCAACCAGCTTAAAACGCTAATTAAAGAATCAAGCATGCAACATGCAATTAAACTGTCGATTTATAGTCGTAGCTCGGCTTCTGATCACTTCTATAATAGTCGTTCTGAATTTAAATGCTCTTCAGTATCGTCTCGCCAATGCTGGCTTTGAAGATTGGTAGTTTGTGTGCACTTTGGTTACTTCAATGAGAAAAATAAATGTGCTGGTTGGAGCCTTCAGCAAGCTCTTTTAAATTAAGTAATTAAATTGTGAAAAGTTAACAAAGTTTGAAAAGTTAGTTGAAAATTATTAAAAGTCATTGAACAAAATAATGGGTGAAATGCGTCAAGATAATAAATATTTGGTATAATTAATTTGAAAAAATGATAATTTGGCGTTTCGTTGGCCGCAAATGTCCGATTCCCAGCAGGCCGCACCGCAAATGCGAAAGCTGTGAGGGTGTATTTTCCGAATCATCAAAAACATGTTATAATTCAAGGTGGCGGAAAAATTTTGAATACAGAAACCCAGCAAGAAAAGGGCAAAACGAAAGGAAAAATCGATGATTTTTTTTTGACGGAATGGCGGAAGATCAAGTCTTAGGTTTCTATTTTGGACCGAACTTTTCGACAGTGGTATGTAATCACTTTATAAAATGTAATTCATTATTTATTTTTAATTTGAAAGTTGAGTTTTCTTACAAATTCAATGACAGTCGTTTAATATTCGTTTTTCAGCGTAAAGTTCCAGTGTCAGATTTGCGTAGAGTAAATATCGAAAAATACCAACCATAAATGGTACAGAGAAGCATGCATTTGATACGTTCTTGTTGCTTATATCCTTTTTGAATTGTTGTGAAATCTTTTTTTTATTCGTTGTTCATTAAAAGAATATTAATTGTCTCAATTCGAGAAAACTTCGGTGTTCGACTCCATGTTTTGTTCTTTATAGATTAAAAAAATCGTTTATATTAGGATTAAACGGGTCCTGGTACCCGACCGAGTCCTGACGGATACTCGGCTTTTTCAAGACCCGGAATCAAGCGTCCACCTTAAGAAGGTAGTTTATAATAATCGGTTATGAGCTTATGAGCTATATACTTGAAACGCGTGACATCATTTGCTGAGCTCACAATCAGTCTATTTAAGACTAAGACAAGGTTTTCCTGACTCGAAAAAGCTGTGGCCAGAGAACTCAAAAAATTGGTTGCTTTTGAGATTTAAAGTATTGAAAATATGAAACTGATTAGTCCATTGCCATTACCGTTCTTAAATAAATAGGATTTTGGTTGTTAAATATAAAAAATTTCTGTCAATTTCTATAGCCCTGTTGCTAAATTAATTATATGATTTAAAGCAAAAATCAAAATTATTTTAATATGCTTGTGCGAATAATTTTATTTTCGGTGTGCTTAAATACGCTTAGTTTTATGAATTGCTAATTTTCAATGGTGATGGAATGACAAAGTTGGGGAATCAATTAGCCAACAAATTCTTTTAGCGAATCATGCCAAATTTGAAGTCCTCCCCTCTCTCCCTCTGTTTTAGCAATTCATGCCAAAATTTGTTATGTTGCAACTTTTTTTATCAATTGGTTAATCGCTTATTTTTGCTTAAAATATTGACAAAACACAAAAACGAGCAAAAGACGAATTCGTTGTGCGCGATTTGTCTGTTATTCATTGATTTTAAATTTCAAAATACCGTATCTAAATTTGTTAACTACCGAATATTACTCTTCATTAAATTAATTCGTATTTTTTATTTATTTCATTTAAACTCGCGCTGTTGCACTGTGATTTTTAGCTCGAACTGTTGTTCTTTAATTTTATCTCATTTGAAAATTTTCTGAAAAAATCAGTAAGATCCCCAACCGACCCCTCTTAATTTTCACTAGGCCGGGGCGGTGCCTGGGTTTGGGTCAGCGAGGTCGGGGTAAGGTTCTTTTTGGTTCCAACTAAAATAAACGGCATTAATTGAAGAAATTAATATTTTAGATACAGTCATGGTCATATGTTTACGACCACGTGCCATTCCGATAAAGAACCTTTCATAAAAATTTTTTAGCTATTTGATAGACGAGCACTCTTTCCATTTTTGGTAGCCTTTTTAATGGGCTTTCCAATGTTACCATTCATTAATTGAAACATGGGTTATTGCCCGAATTACTTTTGACTTTGTGTGTCACACTACCCATTTTCGGGTGGTCATATGAATTATTTCAGATTTTTCTAGGCTCTCAAATTTGAAATTCAAAAAGTGGTCGTAAACATATGACCATGACTGTATTAGTAAATAATAATAAAATATAAATTGATTTTAATTTGAAAAAAGTAATTTTATTTTACACATTATATCAATTAATTCTTTAATTAATTCTTAAATGAATAATATAAGCTGTAAATTGATTTGTTTGCTCTCTCTCTCTCTCTCTTTTGCTGTTTATTGCGAAGAAAAAGGTCAATAAATTATCGATATATTTTATTCTTTTCATTTTTGTTCCCAACTTTCAGTATTAATCTGCCGGATTACCTTCGTCATTTTTGCTGTGTCATTTCACTTCTTTTTTCTGCGTTTCCCTGCCATTAGAAGGACTTTACGTACATTTTTTTTTGCTGAAATGCAATTTTTCTAACATTTTGTGAGAGTTGCCAATTATTTTGTTCCTTTTCCTGGCACCAAAACGAGGCCATATTTATGATTTAAACTAGAGTAGAGCGGGACCGGGACCGGGCCGGGAATTCCCGGTCATCCGAGGTCCCGGTCCCGGTCCCGGATTTTGAAAAGCTCAGGTCCCGGTCCCGGTAGGGCAACCGGGAACCGGGAAAAACAAGCACTGGTAAGAATGGGGGTCTGAGTGAAAAATTAGAGAAGAAAATTAGAGTTAAAGGGAAAAATTTTAAAAATATATTAATATACACACCGTTTCAATTTTGGCCTCCCAGTTCCAAAAAGATTTGCATGTGTGGCTCAGTGGTTTTTGTAAGATAGTAAAGGGACAAAGGGAGGAGGTTCGAGTCCGTTGTGCAACATTAATATTTTTATTTATTTTTGTCCAAAATATTAAAAAATGACAATTTTTGGGAATTATTTTTGAAGGTTTTTGCCAACCAAACTGGACAATCTTGATATCATTCGAAAGCTCTCGATGAGAAGAAGCTTTTTCTAAGCAAATGCTAAGCGATTTGATGAAATAGAAAAAAGATATGAGGCTTCGAAATTTTGTTTTTTGAATAACTTTTTAAAACAACATTTAAGCGATAAAAATAAACAGAAGATTCGGTGCAGATTTTTTTTCTCTATCTGTATGCAAAATTTGAAACGAATTTAACAAGTACAAAAAATTTTAAACAGGATGAAGTAAATTAGGTTTTTCTCTAAAAAGTGTCACTGACAATTGTACAAATGGCCTAGTGGCTAGCTAGTCTCCTTGACTTTCCCTTCTTCTTTCCCCTGGTTCAATCCCTCTACAGTAATTTAAATATTCTGAATTTTTTTTGTATACTCATTGGTTTTCCTATCAAGAAAATATCATTCCTCATATATTTTAATTGATATATATTTTATTATTTTTTAAATGAAAATCCGTACAAATTGAGCCTAATAATCCCAAAAAAGAAGCATTTTTGTTGAAAATCTGTTAACAAATCTCACTCAAATTTTCAAAATTTCCCCCGGCGGCGCCTATCGGCACCGCCGGACCACCTTTTTCCCCAAAAGTTTTCTGGAAAAAGCGCGCCCCTAATAATTAGAAATGGGCCTTTTGCCCAAGAAATTAATAATGTTCGTTAATAAAAAATCACTATTTTATTTCTTTTTCAAAATAAATTTAAATTTATATTAAATTTCCTTTTTTATTAAATATGAAAAATGCTCACCCAAGCAAACTCAGAAAAAACAATCAAACCAGATAATTTTTTAGCAATCAACGGTTAAACAAATTTAAACCTGAATTAAGATTTTAGCAAAATTCCCAATCAATAATGCCGCGAAATACCCATGCAATTGGCATCGATCTTGGCGCGAGCGCTTCTCGTGTCGGCATTTTTCGCAATGGCTACTTCGCGTCGATCCACAATGATCAAGGTGAGAAAAAAAGACCATTTGGCCATTTTTGATTAAAACAAAGGCAGTGCCGTAAAAAATTCTTTCAATAATTTTTAATTCCGTTGCGGGGGTTGGCAGATGGCCTACCCAAACTTTCCTAATCTTTGTTTCAACTTTTTTTTCATTACGCGAGGTTAAGTAGTTTCTCCATTCCCCTGATGGACCTAACTAAATATTTTCATTTGCTAAATTTTGTAAATTCAAGGAAAGCGAATGACGCCATCTTACGTTGCGTTCACTGACAGCGGACCTTTGGTCGGAGAAGCGGCAAAAGCCCAGGCAAAAATTTTTAATAAAAAGATTTTTTAAAAATTAATTAAAAATTGGTTTTCAAACCTAAAGTAAATTGAAAGAAAGATCTGTTCCAATTCAATCAATGACCAGTGCTAAGAGAGAGGGGGAGAGAGAGAGAGAGAGCGAAAGAGAGTGCGAGCGAGAGAGAGAGACGAGGAGAGTGCGATAGAAAAAGAGAGGTTTTATTTTTTCTAGAATTTTTTTAATTTAATTATTTTTCTCATTTAAATCTGTGGAATCGACGGATATGAATTTAAAGTTTTTAAAATGATATACCTTTTTCTGAATCATAGAAAAATCATGCCCAAATTTTTTAAAAAGCGTGTTTTTCAGAAATTTATTTTAAAATTTTACATTTTGAAAGCAATCATTATTATTACTTGGTGGTGATACGCTAATTACCTAGTTTGGAATTTAGTTGGCCACTAATCCGTCGAACACCATTTTCGACTTTTTTCATCTCATTGGACGGAAATTCGTCGACCCGACAGTTCAGTCGAACATCAATCGTTGGCCATTTCGCGTTGTGCCGGGGGAGGACGGACGCCCCAAAATTGCCGTGCAAAGCAATGGAACACAGCAGACATTCTCTGTGGAGGTGTTTCAATTAGCAACTTTTTTTTCCCCTCAAAATGATAATTAACTGAAATGCTCATTAATTAGTCAGATTCGATTTTACTAAAATAAATATTTACGTCAAAAAAACAGAACTGTTCTACAGTAGACCAACACATACAGATGCTATTCGAATCCAATTATTGCTCGGCTAATGGGGCAATTTTTAAAAAACGCAAAAAATTTATTACTTATACTTTGAAAAGAAAAACCAAAACCATGAAAAATGACCTTATTAATAGTTTTCCGATCATTTGCAATGGCATATTACGCTCGATTTTAATTGGGGCCCGTAACAAGTTCGGGATCATTTTAGGGTTTCGTAGAATTCTGACCCTTGTCGGGTATTTTTTGGAAAATGAACCCGGATAAGGAGTCCAGAAAAGGTTTTTAATCCTGGTATCCTGTCCATAATCTTCGAATATTGACCCGGATTTTAAAAATGTTTTATCACAAAACACTTACACTAACAACCAATCTCTTTACACAGACCATTTTGTCCATGCTATTGGCCAAGTTAAAGCAATTGGCTGAAGAATTTCTTGGTCAAACAGTTCTCGACGCTGTGCTCACTGTGCCATCGCATTTCATATATTCACAACACCAAGCAGTGAAAGAAGCAGCCAATATCGCTGGCCTCAATGTATTTCGTCTGTTCAGTGCGCCAACGGCGGCTTCGATTGAATACGGTAGGGATTGAGTACGGTAGTCACGCACAAATTTGGTGCCAAAAAATCATGCGTGGATTTGTTCTTGCATTTTTAACGACTTTTTAGTAGAGATCGGACCCGTCGATTTTTTCGGTTTTTTTCCGGTTTTCGGTTTCTGACCGAAAAAACCGACCGAGAAATTTTTGGGTTTTGACCGACCGAATCAATCAAAAAACCGAAACAACCGACCGATTTTTTAATGCGATTTGTTAACAGATTTTGTCCAAAAATGACTAAATTTTGGAGGGGGTACCAACAAGAAGAATCGAAAATTTTTAGCAAAAATACTATTTTTTCCTTTTTGCTCAGAGGTGGTCTTTTGCTTTTTCTGTTAATAAAATTGGTTTATTGCTTTTTTGGGAAAAAAAATAAACAAATTCTTAAAAAGCGAAATAACCGAAAATTTTCTTCGGTTTTTTAACCGAAGAATTTGTTTTCCTTTCGCAGCATTTAACAACAATTGTCAAAATGAACTCAATGTGCTCATCTTCGACTTGGGTGCGTCCAATGTTGGCGTGACAATTGTCAACTGCGAAGACCGAATCATTGAAGTGAAGTCATGTGTCGGTGACACTCGGGTCGGGGGCAATGACTTCACCAATCGAATGGTAATTATGCCGGATCATGTCATGCTTTTTTAAATCTTTAAAATTTGGCATTTCCGGTTGACCATTTCGTTGCGGAATTCATGCGTCAGCACGGGTACATGCTCAACCAAAGCCCTGAAGCGCTTTTTCGTGTTCGTGCTGCCTGTGAGAATGCCAAATGCACTCTCTCTTTGTACACAGTAGACAGGTGAGGGGATTACGGTTATGATTAGGTGATACGATTTTAGATTTTAACCTATTTTTTCTGAGCTCCTATGGTCTGAAACGCCAAGTTTTTGGTGGTGCTTGTTAAGCTAATTTTCGAGTTATTAGGGCCTATTTTCTAGTTTTTTATTTTTAGAGCCTAAAAAAACTAAAAAAAAATTTAGAAAAAGCATATTCTGCTTTTTTGCCCAAAATTTATTAACAAAAATGCAATAAAAACGAAAAACACACCTCTAATAAATGAAAACATTTTTAGTGCCTTTTTGCACAAAAAAACTAGATAAAAAAAATTTTCGCATCCCTTGTTATATGATACTGTGGCAAAGGGAGGAAGTAAAAAAAATACAATAACATAAAAGATTTAGTCTTACCCATCAGAACTAGAGAATGGAAATTTTAATCCGCTTTGGGTGAAACTGAATTTTTTTCGGCACGGCACACATGGGATTAATCCCGCTAATCCCACATTTTTCAAAAAATCCGTTATTGCGGACTAGATTGACGCAAAAATACCGCGTGGGATCCCGTCCCGCTCAAGTCTCTATGATTCCCGCCCCCATTTTTTGGATTCCCATTTTATAATTACTATTGTTACTCTCCGTTTCAGCATCGAATTGGACTCTCTATGCGATGGCATCGACTTCCGTTTTGACATAACTCGTGCCTCTTTTGAGGATCTTTGTGCCGATCTGTTCAATCGTGCCACAATTTCTCCAGTTGAAAGGGCATTGGCCGATGCGAAAATTAGCAAATCTCAACTCGACGTTGTTTTGCTAATCGGTGGATCTACTCGAATCCCAAAAGTGCGAAAGCTGCTGGATGATTTCTTCTCGGGCAAAAATTTAACGTACAAATGCTTGGAGGCGGACGAATCCGCCGTTTTTGGCGCTGCTTTCCTTGCGGCCATTCTCACAGGAGACAAGTCAATTAAAGTGATTTTTGACTTAAACGTTCATATTAAAGCAAAATACATTTTTATTAAATGTAACGGCATATAAAAATATGCACTGGAATTATAAAAATGTAAATATTTGGAATTTATATAGACCAAACAAATTTTTGTCAGCTGACAATCATCCCATTTATTTACTTCAGTTTGAAGAGGATTTTCTGCTGCTCGATGTCTCCCCGCATTCTTTTGGCATTGAAACGGAAGGCGGTGAGATGACCATGTTGGTCAAATGCAACACGATAATTCCAACAAAAACATCACAAACATTCACCACCTGTTCGGACAATCAGAAACATGTGCTGGTTAAGGTCCTGTCTGGAATTTTATCTGGAAAATCCCAAATTAGCTGAGATTTGAAAAAAATGCCAAATTGGTTAATGATGAGTATGACTGGTAATTTAAGTCATGAAAAATAGCCAAAAGTCACAAAAAAACGCCAAAAAAGTCATAAAAAAATGCAAGAAAGTCCTTAAAAATTAAACATTTTTAGAATAGCATTTTATAAATAGATTGTATTAGGCACGAAAATTTTATTAATAGACACCTAAAATAGGCATAAAAAAGGTGAAAAAAAATTCTTCTCAACAATTAGGAAATGATTTCAATTGCTTTTTCACCGGTTGAACATTTATTTTTCGATTTTTTTTGATTAATTTCAAATTTTGCTTATAAAAAGTCACGAAAAAAGTCATTTTACCAATCCGGAATCCGGTTCCGGCAATTTGAATTTACCAGACCTAAAGCAGAATCAGAAAATTCCATTTCTCTTAAATATGCAATAATTTGATAACTTTAAAACTCGCAGGTTTATGAAGGTGAAAACAGACTGACTCGGGAAAACAATTTGCTTGGCACTGTTCTGCTCGACATTCCACCGGCACCGCGCGGAGTGCCACAAATTGAAGTGATATTCGACATTGACGCCAATGGCACATTGAATGTCATGGCACATGAAAAGTCAGGCGGGCAGAAGCAGAAAATGAATATTATAAATGGAATGGACGAGCATTTGCATATGGAGGTGAGATTTTGGCATGGTTATTCCGGGAATTGTAATTACGGCGAGAAATTTCATACGCAAATATATTTTCGATGGAAGAATAAGATAAATTACATTTCTATTAACGAAAAGTCAATTTTACAGTATAGATTCTTAGAATGATTAAGTTTTTAAAATTTTACTGAAATAAGAGTATTATTAATTAAACCATCAAAAATTTTGAGAGTAAAATTTGAATTAGTTATCGTAGTGGTTTTGTAAGATGTAAAGGGACAACTAGTGAAGGTTAAAGTCCGTTGTGCAACATGAATATTTTTATTTATTTTGTCCGAAAAATTAAAAAAAACAATTTTTTAAATTTATTTTTGTCCGAAAATGTAAAGAAAATACAATTTTCGGAGATTGTTTTTGAAGGTTTTTGCTAACCAAGAAGCAAATTCAGTTTTTCTCTATTAACAGAGATGAAGAAATAGTACGCCAAAATGAGAGATGTTTTTTCTCTGCACTCTCTATTTATTGGTACGGTACACATCTCACACTTGACAACTCAGTAAAAAGCGAAACCTGAAAAAAGTCGAGGCCAATATTCCAAATTTTAATAAATTTTTAAATATCTGAAAAAAATTAGTTGCTCCTGGTCAAAATTACCTGGATCAGGATCAAAAACATGACAAAACCCATTCTGTTTTTTTTTAATATTTTTAAATTTTATGTTTCACATTTTATAACAATTAAAAATGAAATGATGTAAAAACATTTTAAACTAATTTCCATTTTGCAGAATTCTTCGCTGGTGTATTTCAAAAGCGAAAGAGACGAACAGAATTGAAGAACAAAAGATGTAATCTCAAATCCAATCATTTTTTTATCCTTTTCAATCAAGACTCATTGCTTTTATTTCTGGCTTTTATTTCTTTGATTCAAATTTTTTATCGGAACCATCAAATTTAAAAATAGCCAAAAAATTTTTACTATTGATATTATCGGGGCAGTTAGTTTTAGTTATGTTGCAGGATAAATAAATTAATATTTATTAAATGAAAAACTGGAAATGTTGACCATTTTTAAACAGATTCACTGAAATTGGTAATTTTAAGTTAATTTTGCTCTTGAAAAATCATAATTTCAAAAAGAAAAAATCAGCATTGACCCCTTGAAAGCATCACACCAAGATAATGGATAAATTATATATCTGGCAGCCCTGGTTATAGTGAATGCTTTAATTTAATGCAAATAAATTGGAAAATATTTTTCTCAAGCCTCTCTCTCTCTCTCTTTCCTCCTTTCTCTATCACTTCGTTGGTCCGCATTTTATGGAATTTACGGAATTAACCCGCGCGATATCGTCCCGCAAAAATTTTTTAATTCCAATCCCGCAGCGGGATCCGCAAATTTGAAATTTATGTCCTCTAGCGAATGCTTTAAGTTTGCTCATAAAATTGAAAAATTTTCTGTCCCCTTCTCTCTCTCTGACTCTATCTCTCTCTCTCGTTTCCTTTCTGCTATAAAATTCATTTCTCTTTTCTCTCTTTTTTCTCTTTTCTTTCATCAATAATTTTTCTCTCTTTCACTAACTATACTGTTCCTTAGGTGTTCTTATGGCTTCGCTTTGGAAAATGACGCCAATTAACCGATGAGAAATGGCGAACTCATTTGGTTGGATGTGTTGGTTGGTGAGCATCACTGGACAGTCATTTTGCATTTCACTTCATTTTAACAAAGGCATATCCAAACGCAAAAAAAAAAGGAATAAATTTTTAAAATTATTAAAATAATTTTAATTTATTAAAGCAGTGATTAGATTTTTATTTAAATAATTTTTGAAGTTTTAATTTTACTTTCAATCAATACAAATTTTAAAAAATCCGCATACATAAAATCCCAGACAGTAAATATTGAATTTTATGTTTATTTTTTTTTGTTTGCCGTGAATTAATTTCGCTTTGGTCTCAAAATTTAATTGTTTAATATTTTAAAGTTTTTATTTTTATTACAGAATTTTTGAAAAATTCTTGTTATATTGGCAAATTTTTCCATATTTAGCGTTTTTGTCCATATAATTTTACTTTCTATATTTCATATATTTGAGGTAATGAAATTTCTCAGGTTAACAAATATTACATTGTTAATATCTCGAAACAAATTCCAAATAATTCTCATATTAATTAATTTTCTAAAGTTTAATTCATATTATCTATTGGACACAAATATAATTAATAAATTGAATAATTTATATCGTATTATCAGAATTTTTTAAATAAGTTCTAACCGGAATATTGATTATTTCTCAAGACATTTTTTTTATAATATTAAGAAACAAAAACATGCAATTATGACTAATATTTTACAAAATTCATCAATAAACATTTTTGTGTTAAACTTATTTGCTAATCCATGTTTTCAAATAATCAATTAAAAGGAAAAAAGTTATTTTAAAACAACGAATAAAAGCTTAAAATAAATTAAACAACCTTATTTATAATAAAATAAAATTAATTAAATGTGGCACAATTACTCGTAATGAAATATTGTAAGTTATTAAAGCGATAAAGGGGGTCATGAAGAGCAGGATAATAAAATAAATATTTTAAAATGCATTAATATATCTTCAATTTCAACGGTGTAAAATTCAGCAATTCATCATTCGAAAATATAAAAAGTTACAAAATTATTTATAAAACATTACGATAATGCCATTAAAAGGTTTAAAAAGGTTGATAATTCTTAAAAGATTTAAATGCACTTTTTATCATTTAAATTTGATTAAAGAAAATGCAGCGATCATAGCCGAAGAAATTTTGAATTTTCCGCTAGATGCAGTTGATTTCTATGCATAGAAAATTCAAATTTCTTGAAAAATGGGCAATGTGCGTGGAAATTAAACGAAATTCATTCATATTTAAATAAAATTTACAATTCCAAGTTAAGCGTCAAATTTTAGTAAATTAACTTAAATTTAATAAAAAAATAAATTTAAAAATGCGTCCACTTAAATACTAAATAAAAAATTAGGTTATTTTCTTAATTAAAAAAGAATTTATTGTTTTATGAATTAACATTAAACCAATTTTTATTAATTTAGTTATGTAGCAAAGTTTTAGTTAAAATTTTAAATTTTTAAATAACAAACAAATAAATTAAAAAAATGAATCATTTTGAATAAATGAAATCCAACCACTTTGACAAAATTTTTGCGCTGCCAGAACATTTAATTAATGCACATTTTCTGTTTACCTTCTTCAAATGCATTTTTTCAGTACGACATAATTATTTTAAATAAAAAATGAACAACCAAACATTACCATAACAATCAACTCTCGCAATGATTAAATAAACCGGACAAAGGCACGAAACATATCGGAATGAAAGTGCACATTATAGGAATGGCATATAAATAATAATGATAATAACAAATTAATCAAACTTTGGCAATAAATAAAAAGAAATTGACCTATACAAATAAAATCTTTTGTTGAAAATTGTAATAATTAACTATCTTAACTTAAAAATGGAGGATTATTACTAGGGATTCTTTTTTTAGGCAAATGCCTAAAATTTTTGCGCACTTAATACGCACAGATAAGCACGAAAAAAGCGTTTTCCGCTTTGTTTGGGGTGTCTATGATGACTTTTATAATGCCTATTTTTGCCTATTTTGGACTTTTTGTGCTTAATGCCTATTTGCCTATTTTTGTGCCTATTTCGCCATTTTTGACGACTTTTTCAGGATTTTGGGAAAAATCCTTACCAAAAATGCAATAAAAATGAAAAATATACCCCTAAGAATCGACCTGAAAAATTTCAGAAAATATACCCCTAAGAATTGAAAAAAAAATTTTCACAAAAATTCTTCCGCAAAAATTAATTATTTTTTCTTCATTAAATTTTGGTTTAAAAAATTATTTTTATCGAAAACAAATTTAAAACAATTGAAATATAAGCAAAATAATTTTTTAAATTAATTTTTACTTGTTTTAATACCTAAAAAGCGTTAATAAAAAATTTTTTTTTGCCTATTTTAGTGCCTATTTGAGGATTTTTGTGCCTATTTAATGCCTATTTTGCGATTTTTTTTGCCTATTTTAGGTGCCTATTTCGCGATTTTTTGTGCCTAAAAAAAGAATCCCTAATTATTACATGTAAAAATTTAATGCTAAAATTTCGGGATTTTGCAAAATAAATCCTTTTCCTGGACCTTAATTTATATAGAGAAGCCAATTTCAACAACATATAATTAGAAATGTTGAAAATCCATCTTTTTATTAAATCGAATAATAATTTTAAGATTTTGGTTCTTGCTCTAAAAAAAAAATTTTTTTTTCTAGATGATTTGCCCATTGAAGGTTGTCCGGGTCCCATAAATATTGAAAAAATTTACAGAAAATATTGGAGAATAATAAATTAATTTTTTTATATTATCAAATATTTTTGACTCGTAAGGTTTGTCTAATATGGCTAGTGATGTGCATTTTGTTAGTTCTTTTGTCATACAGTTTAAATAATGTAATCTAAACTCAAAAGTTGTTTTAATCACATAAAATTTTATATTTATAAGGGTCTGACAATGAACTCAGTACAATGTGTGTATTAAGTTATAACTTATTTAAAAGAAAAATTTATTGAAATATTAATATAATAAATTATTCTAAATTTTATTTGAATACTAAAAAGGGTTAATTATGTTAAATATAAAATCAAATAGTAAAACAACAAAAAATACTGAGCAAAATGTAAATTATAAATTTTCGAGTCTGCTTGGGGGCAACTGATTGCCACTAATAAAATAATTTAATTCAAATAAATATGGAAATGGAGCTTTTTTAAAAATATAATGAAAACCCAAACAAAGGGAGGAAGAACAAAAATGCATTTAAATGTTTAATGAAAAAATTAATAAATTATTTAAAAAGTGAAAATGGAAAAATCACGGATATGATTGAAACCGTGGAAGAACATGAGTTAACTTGAGTGACAAATGATCTGCTGATGAATATAACAATTACAATATTACGTTAAAAATCAAAAAGTGGAATAAATACAAAAGTCAAAAGAAATAAATAACTTAGAAAACTTTATTAAACAAATTAAATGTATTTTCATTCATTTAAAAAAATTTAAATTTTACAAGTAAGATGATTATTAAAGAAGATACATTAATATATGTGAGCAAAAAAATATTAAATAAAAATAAAAATAATCGCTATACGGCCAATAAAATTTCTATGATGAGAACTGCTGCGACAGCTGCGCCCATAAAGCGAGCAAACTACATTGAAGTCATTACTTTTGAGTTGATCTAGAGAATTGCAAACTTTTTTAATTCCAAAAATTGATATTTAGCTAATTACAAATTAAAAAATTGTCGATCCTGCAAGGAAAAGCGAAAGGAAAAATTTAATTGTTAAAATAAGTATATTCAATAGATATTAATGAAAAAATATAATTACAAAAATTTATAAAAAGTAATTTAAGTTAAAATATCCAAAACCACAAACCAAGGCTAACCCCCTTTGTGTTTTCAAAATTAAATTTTTTTTTATTATCAGAACTGTCCGGAAAACACATTTTGGGCTTTCGGGATCAGGGAGTTGACCGGTCTCGGACCACCCTAAACAAGAAAAAACAAATTTGTTTAAATGCATTTCTATAATTCAGTTTGAAAATATAATAAAATATGAAAACAATTGAAATACCCAAAAAAAGTACAACAATGTTAAAGAAACTGAAAAATTTACCTTAAGAAAAAAAAAGGCACTCCTTAAAACTTGAATAGTAATATAAAGATGATATAAAAATTCATTGATTAAACAAAATAACAAATTTAAAATTCAAAATTAAAAGCACGAAAATACATAAATAGAAGAATATAACCATAAAAAGTGCAACAATGGTAAATGTTTAATTAAAAACATTTAAAAGGAAAGAAAATATCAAAACAAAATTATATATAATTATAATTAAATGATGGAAGTGTAAAAATTTATCTATTTGCGGCTGGTAAATGTATTGGGGATGTCCCCAGCTTGTAACAAGAAATTACGGATATCGATAAGTTTAATAAATAAAAGATTAAAAAATTGAATTAAAATGCTGGAAATGGCGATGAATAAGTAGAAAAAAAAATAAAAGAAATTTTTTAAAAGGAAAAAAAATTGCAATTCGAAAATACCCAACTCTGCTGATCTATCTGCATTTTGATGTTTTTTAAGAGTAGCCAAAATTCGAGTTTTAGTACAAAATCCTTTAACAAGCTTTGACAAGAAAGATAATTAATTTAAGATGTGAAGCAACACAACATATCTCATACCAGTGATGTGGCCACACTCTGGCACCATTCAAGAGAAAACCGATATAAATGTATTTTTTATAAAAAAATAAGAAATTTAAGGTTCGAAGAGGAATAACATAACCATTCATTTTTTAAAGAAATAAAATAAATTAAGGAAAATAAAGATGAGACAAAAATCTATTTTGGTCTCATTTAAAATGTTTCATTTTTTAATTTCAATCAACATATATATGATTTATACTTTATAATATTACTAAAAATTCAATTAAACCCTAATGAATAATTAAAAAAGAGTAATTTTGAAAAAAGATTGATTCAATTACATATTCGATAAAAAATAAAAATTGAATTAAAAAATATAGATTTTATTATATTTAAAAACTTTAAAAAAACCGATTGTGCGGGTCTTGAATTTAAAGAACGAATGATCAGTCTGGAATGAGATAAATTGGACAACATTTTAAAAAATAATCCAACTTAAATAATAAAAACACAACAGATGAGCAGCCACTCGAGGGACATACCGGCAAGAAAATTTTAACAAAAGAATTTAATATAAATATACACTAATTAATCAATAATTATTGAAATATTTTTAATTGAAATTAAAACATAAGATATTAGAAAGCAAACGTAATGTAATTAATATTCTTTTTTTTGATTAAAATGAACGAAAAATACAACATAGATATGCAGAACTTAAATATTTAATTATTTAAAATTGACGCAATTTATTGCTTGAGATGATTCTTAGCGTTTTCATCTAGCAGATCTTTAATTTATATTTGCGGATAGACTGAAAAGTTCTAAAAGGAACTTTATTAGCCAAAATATCAAAATAAAAAGCAAGGTTTTAAAGTAAATTATTTGTTGGAAAGAGGATAGAATTGGAAGTGAAAAAAGAAATAAAAGCGGTAACAAAAAAGGAAAAGCATTAAATGAATTATTGAAAGAAAACCCTAAAAAGGGTAAATAAATAATTGGCTTATTTTTTAATACCTTCTTTAATAAAAAAAATAATAATTTGTTAATGTAGAAGTAAAAAACTATTCCAACTAAAGCGAATCTATTAAGCAGGAAAAAAATTATTGCTAATCAATGTCATTTACTTCTATGAATAAATTCTTCAAATGAATGAATAAACAAATATTTCGAATGAATTTTTAATGATTACCTATAAAAAATTATGACAGCACAATAACACATAGGAAACAAAAAACAAGTTAATTCAAAAGTTTTAAAAGCGAAGTAAGAAGCTAATTTGTTAATTGAAAATAAAAGATTGGATAAATTTAAATAGTAAAGTTTTAGTTTCTTATTATTATCCCAAAAGGACTATCATATTAATCTACTACAATATCTTATGTGAAAGGAATAAACAGTTTGGTTTAACTAACCAAGTGAAAACACATAGGCCGCCACTCATGGGAAAGAATTATGTGAAAATAAAAACCAAATAAAAACAGCAAAAGAAGCAATTATTTTATGAAATAAAACTCAAATTTTCTATTCGAGGCAAATAGGCAATAAAATCAAGCTATTAAATCAATAACCTTCCGAATAATCTTGTACGAACTTATAATTCATATTTAAAAATGTATTCCAATAGTAAAATATACGACCGCTTAAAGCCAATGCGGCCATGTCGGCAAGAAAATTTAAAAAGAACAACCTTCCGATTCGAAATTCAAGAAAAATATATAAATAACGAAATTCTTACTTTAAAATAATCGAATCAATTGTCTTATTTACTTAATTAAATAATTGGCTTATTTTTTAATACCTTCTTTAATAAAAAAAATAATAATTTGTTAATGTAGAAGTAAAAAACTATTCCAACTAAAGCGAATCTATTAAGCAGGAAAAAAATTATTGCTAATCAATGTCATTTACTTCTATGAATAAATTCTTCAAATGAATGAATAAACAAATATTTCGAATGAATTTTTAATGATTACCTATAAAAAATTATGACAGCACAATAACACATAGGAAACAAAAAACAAGTTAATTCAAAAGTTTTAAAAGCGAAGTAAGAAGCTAATTTGTAATTGAAAATAAAAGATTAAAGGAAGATTAAAATAAAAGCAAATGTTGGAATTTAAAAAAAATGTAAAAACGAAATTAAAATTAGAGGATGAATTAAATCAAGTGCTTGATTAACTTTTTGTGAACCGAAACCACGAACAATGCTGTAACGAAAAAATAAAAAATGAACTTTTTTTTATCTTAGTTTCAAAAGATTAGAAGTGAAGCGATAAATAAATCAAAAAAAAATATCATTTATTTGTAGAAACTAAATTCGAGCGCGCATAGCTTAACATGAAATCGGACACGGATTTGAAAAAGAAAAATAATTAATATTTTTTAATAAAAAAGACCTGCTATCTTTCCCTACATAAACAAGAATAAATGAGTTTAAAATGGTGGAACTTTAAATAAATAATGATAAAAAATTTTGAACATAATTAGATACACAGAATGTTTTTATTTTTCGAATTTATTCATGCAGCAAAATAATAGTGAAATGAGCAGACCAAATAATTCTATAACTTGAAAATAATTTAATATATAAATTAAACATTTGTTGTAAAATTCTTATAGACAAAAAATAAATAAATTCTGCAAAAATCAATCAAATCTGCAAAATATTATATTTGAGATCTTATGATAAAACTTCCATGGTATTATTATTGTATAATCAAATGAATCTCATGAAAATTAATATTACGTACTCCCTTTTTCACCGATTTTGCCCACGTAAGGGTTGTCAATTGTGCAATTGTTAAGAAAAAATTATACCTAATCTTATCAAATAAAAATTTAAAAAAAAACTACTTAATGATATTATTTTAATTTATTAGATAAAATAATAAGCCATAATTTATAAAACATTTCTAAAAGCTTGAAAAAAAACCTAAAAAAAGTGAAATCCGAAAAGCGAAATTTAAAAAAAAATAAGAACAAATTGTGAATTATATTTATAAATATTTAAAAATAAAAAACTTTTAATTCTTAATAAAATTAATTAAGAATTCCGAAAAGTTTTCGGTGGCGCCTATCGGCACCGTCAGCCCCCCAAAACCCCAAATTTTTTGCTAAAAATTGTCCCCAAATTGCAAAAATTGATATTTTTTGGAAAAATCTGTTCACAAATTGCAAATTTCAAAAAAAAATTTCCTGGCGGCCCCTAACAGCACCGCCGCTCATCCCCCCCCCTTTGTTCACCAAAAGTTTTTTGCAACTATAAGCATAATTGTTTTTATCTATCTTCATAAAACCCTGAGCTAGAAACAAAAAAGTGCCAAAAAATTTGTAAATCCTAAAGATAAAAGTGTTAAATAGACAAAAAAATCGAAGAATATTGTTAAAAAAAGAAACATTTTTAAATCATCAAAACAATAAAGATAAAACTAATAATTTAAATAAAAAATAATACAAAAAAGGTGTAGTATATTCTTTTAATAAAATATAAATTTAAAAAAGGTTGTAGAAGTTGAAGATGCAAAGGCAAAGTAAAACAAATTAAAAAAATTAGTTAAAATCAAAAATGCTTTAATGCGAATTCTCTTTTTAGCAAAAACAAACAAACGAAAATATTAACCAAGCAAAATAAAAAACTACTATTCGTCATCTTAGCCGCTTCTAATTAAATTAAATGCTTAATTGTCCGACCGTTTCCAACTAGAGCAAAGAAGGGAGGTCAAGTTGAAAAGCCACAATAACAGATGAAAAATAATATAATTCATTTAATATACATTAATATATATGAAATTTCGTGATAATTTATTGAAAAAACTAAAATATATTATACACGAGAATTGACACATTGACCGTTTCGGTATTGAACATCAAACTGAAAAAAGCACAAATAATAACAGATAATAAATAGCAATTTCTATACATGAGACCCAATCAATTGTTGAAATTTTAAAATCTAAACTTTTCAATTAAAAGGTTTTTAAATAAAACAAACTATTCATAAAATAAAAAGTTGAGTAAATATAAACAAAAAAAGGAATACTTTCTCTAAAATAATAACCACAAATATAAACAATATAAGAACGTACACGGTTTTGAACTCGATCATGTTTACGTAATAAGAAAAAATAAAGATTCTTAAATTACGTATTAATTAAATTAAAAAAAATAATGTTGTTTTTATTATAAAAGGTTAATAGCCACCGGCACCGCCGAGCCCAACACCGTTCTCCAAAAATGACTTTTGTTAAAATATTATGTGTTCTGAATTTCATATATTTCCCCCGTTATGGAAAAAAGAATAAGTATCGACAGCAAAAAAATGAATAATAAGGATGAAAATAATTAATTATCAATTGTATTTCGCTTTTATTTAATTTTTAAAGAAATATTTAATTGTATTGAAGAAAATAAAAAAATAAAAATTTTTTTGCATCAATGGAATAATTTTCATTTAATTTATCAAATTTGCCTCACAAATGAGTAAAAAATGACCACCTGATGAGGTACCTGTTGGAAATCGGTACAAATGTCGTGTTTGTCGAGTGATCTCATTATGGTATATATTAGGGTATCGGGCTATTTTGCGAGATGTGAACGATATTCGCAATCTCTCCAAGTGCCAAGGAATGAACGTTTTCAGTCAAAAATACTTAACATGTATGAAATTGACAGAATTTGGAAGAAATTCAATGAATAATAATGAAATTTAAAAGATATATAAAACATATGAAATTATTAATAATAAAAATTGAAATAGGAATTCTGGTGCAAAGCTACCGACAGCTGTGGAAGTGTCCAATAGGTGGAGTAAAAAATGCCAAATTAATCGCAAAAGCAATGATTTAAATTGCTAATTTAATAATAAGCAAAATTTCTTAAACGACAATTTATAAAAATAAAACTCCATATTAGCCTAATTCATAACTTGAATTTATGAAAAATAAAAACAAAACGAGATAAAAAAAAATTAAATTCATATTTCATAAACAGCAAATAAAACCCACTATCAACATTTGTACTCAACATAATAGTGTGATAAAAGTCATTTAAATGAAATAAAATATTAAAATAAAATTGCTTTTTAATGAAAATTTTTTTATATAATATTAGTTTTAATGAAAATGATCTAAAGTAATAACAATGATTAACAACATAGACAGTACCAATTGGATCAGACATCGAGAAAAATTATTATTTGTTTCTGTAAAGAAAAAAAAAACAAAAAATGATAAAAATAACGATAAAGTGTATCTTAAAAAATACTTTAAAAAACAATAAATAAAGAACTAAAATAAACACACATAAAATATTGTTAAATTATTTTAAAAAGAAAAATAAGAATAAAATTGTAAAAGGCATAGAATAAGATAAATTTTTAATGTAAAAATTGGTTGAAAATTTATTAACATTGTAGCAATTGAGCAAATTGTAATAATTTAAATGGTATAATCTGCTGAATGACGATAAACTACAAAATTAAGCACAGCTCACTTAATGTACAAGCTTTTATTACGAATTTAATGGTTTATAATATAGTTTTCTCTAAAAAAATTTTTTTATCTATTAAACTAATCGCTACTGCTTTAAAAAATTTACCGTTTCTTAGAAAAAATTACTCTTTTTAAAAGATACATTAAAAGAAAGAAAAATTAAATAAGAGCAAAATCTAAATTTTATACTAATATTTTAAATTTATATTGCTATTTGTAACTTTTTATACTAATTTTCAAGAATTATAAAAATAAAAGAAAAATAATGAAGGGTGCATATTGTTATAAACTAAGTTTTATTTCAATTTTAAGAATTTAAATAATTATAACAAAAAGCAAACTATTAGTTTTATATAAAAGGTAGGTTTTCTCACCCAAGATTTTTATCAACGCATCCCTACATGGGAGAGAATTTTTATAAAAATAATGTAATTAAAATAAAAAAGAAACAGAATTTCGAATTGAATATACTTTTACTAAAATGAATAAAAAAGACATAAATATTATTATACTAAAGTTCTTTAACAAAGTAAAATATTTTCAGAATCTCAAGGAAAATAAAAATAAAATCACTACAAATGAATTCATCTTTTAAAAGTTGAATTTAACAAAATGATTAAAAAAAATTACTTACTGAATTTAATAAAAATTTGCGTAGTTAAAGATTCTGAATATGGAAAGAATATAACATTATAGATTCTTATGAATATTAATTAATTATTTAGCATTAAAAATTTTAATATCTAATTGTAAGGTATTACTTAATAGGGAGCCAGCATAAGACTAATTGCGCAAATGAAATACGACCCTTCTGTGGACAATATTATAGTATAGAATATTTGATTTTAAACATTGACTAAGAAAATGTTAAGCAAACCTATTCATACATTAAAAACAGTGTGTGAACTAAAAATTAAAATAAATTAAAAAATTTGCTTAAAATTAAAAATTGATTAAATACAAATAAGGATAAAATATAATGTGTACAATTTAATTAAAAGAAGACTGATGACAAAATTGTTACAAAATTTTAATAGCTAATCCTTCGACAATTCCAAAATTAGCTCATCTTCAGGTAAAAATTGAATTTTATATGGATTTTTGGAATGCATTGTCATTTAACCATAAATTTATTGGGTTTTCTTTATTTTGAGTAAAATTTTCCAAAAAAATTATTTTTGACCCTAATGCTGATTTTTTGTCTGCCAAATGCTATCTGAAAATTTTCAGTTGCTAGCCCTGGTTTTAGACTTCTTGGTCCAGCTTTTTCATGATGATTTTTCTTAATGTTTTTGACTATTAAAAAAGTTGTAGAAAAATTTTGCCTTCGCAATTTCGCGATTTTTTTAGAATTCGCATTTATTTCATTTAGCATTTTTGCTATCGTAAATTTCGCGTTTTGCATATTGGCATATCCCTGATGATTGATGCTGTTATGCACAATACTAAAGGAAGGGTAGCAGCTACATATCTGCAGATTAAAATCACTTTATGATAATTAAACAAAAACGACCTTAATGAGTTCGAGTTAGGAATTGGTTAAAATATAGTCAGATTCATGATCAGCGAACCCGAAAACCCCCAAGAATAAGTTTTACGGCTTTTTATAAAAAAAATTTTGCTAACCAAATTTGAGTTTGAAAATTTCTGTTGAGGGACAGAAAAAAAAGATGTTTGACGAGAGAGTTGCTGTGGCTACGTATCTGCAGATTAAAAATCTTCAGCTGCAGAGATAGTTAGCGCAAGCATAAAGAATTGAGTGCTCATAGCTGCAAACCATGAGGCAGGTCACACCTGTATGTCTCGAGAAAGATGTAAAAAGAATCCAATATTATATATAATTCAAAAATTTCAAAATTACATGAAATAATAGATATAAAATATTACTAAAAAACTATCACAATAGCATGCTTTTTTATTTGAGAAATTAATTTTATAAAATAAAAGATCAAAATAAAAGTAAAAAACCAAATAATATAAATAAAAAATTTAAAACCTAAAAACTAAATAAAAGAAAATTTCATTTTAAAAAAACGAAAAGCTGTTCAGAGAAATTATTATATCATAAAAAAAAAATTATTGAAAATTTTTTTTAAGGGTTAAGTTTCACAAAACAAATACATATATTTCCGTTTCCGTTAACATTCGTAATTGACGGTGGAGAAATGCAACATCAAATCAAATGAAAAATAAAAACATAATGAAATTTAAAATACAGCATAAAATTGACTAAAATTTTTGTTGAAAGTATAGAAATAAAATTAACAAAAAAGTAAAGTAAATCGACCATTAATTCACAATTTTAATTAATTTTAAAGGATCTTATTTAACATTAAATTCTTTTTAACAATTTTATGTTAATTTTTTTATTAGATTTAACAAAGGCTGAAATAAACGAAATATATTCGTGAATGAGGAAGAAAGGATTAATAATAAAATCAAAGAACACCTAAAAGAAATAAAAACAGCATACATTAAAATTTTTGATTTTAAAGTTTAAAAAAATATTAAAAAAACTATTGTTTAAAAATAAAAAGAACAATAAGTTGAATCGAAAATGATGAAAAAAAGTGGTTAAATAAATAATTTAAATCACAAAACTAAGAATGAAAATCATTATTGCTCGGGATTATACCGTGGCGCAATACTTCGAAGGGGAGACAACGAGCCCCCTCATCCACCCCGACTGGCCCTGTATCCACGTACCAGGAGGAATTGTAGGGAACAAGAAAGAAAAATAAAACATTAAAAAACTCAAAAGGTTTCTTGTTTTTATATAAAAGGCCATAATTATGAAAAAAAAATTGTAATTTAACAAAAATGTACATTCAGAAACAAAACAAAAAAGAAACTAAAAATAAAAAGAGATAAATATGCAATAATTGAATCATGTGAATGCAAATATAAAAACTCAACTTTCTCTTCAGTAATAGAAATTAATTAAATTTTCCTTTATTTGCCCGACTCCTTGGCACTCACAGAAATATCTAAACAAATCTATATTAAAAATGTCAAAATCTTTAAGAAACATGTAGAAAACAAACTAAGTATGTACGAAAATATGTAATAAATTTCTTTTAAAAAATTTTAAAAATTTATTAAAGAATTAGATATTTCATTCATATGTTGAAAACGAGGGCGTAGAGCCCATGTACGATGAGGTGCCGCTTGACAGCGACACCGCGGTCCAAATGCGTGATGAAGAAAATGGGGAGGAGGAGGAGGAAGAAGATGACAGTGACTTTTAGTGATCCGGCAAGCGTTCATTCACCATTTAGCCAATCAATCGATTTTTCACTGACTTTAAAAATAAAGTCTTAAAAAATCTGAAAATAAATCGTTCTACAAATAAATAGAATTTATAAAACGCTTGAAAATAGGTACAATGTATTAAATAAAATTCTAAATAAAGATTTAGAAGCATTTAAAAAGATGGGTGGGCGCTCGCTCTATATAATGCGCGTGTCCCCGTCGGCCCATTCAATCTGTTTACTAATTAGGCATTTTACCAACAATTGAATAAACAAAAACCCCCATAGGCTTGGGTTTGACCAAATCAGTCATCCCTAATTATCCAGCTGTCACTTCTAATTAGTGTCAAACGTTTACGGGGTAGTTACTACTCTGAATTACCAAAGAAATACTTGGATTTCATTTTTAATAATTCTAAAAGCTTATTATAAAAATGCGTAAATGTAATAAAACTTGAAAAAACCCAGACAGAACTGAAATAGAAACTATCCATAGTACATCAAACATCAAAATTACAAATAAAATAATAATAAATATTGTTAAAATGAAAATTATAAATAAAACGCATAGTTAAATTAAGAGATAATAAAAAATGAAATAAAATTGCGATCTGTGAAAACAAAAGTGTTTTGATGTAAACACTGAAATACTTAAAAATTGATAAAACTTCAAAAATAAAGAAACAATCGAACATTGATAAGTAAAATAGTTAATTTTTATATATTAACATTAAAATAAGCGCTATTATGATTTATATAAAAAATTAAATCTTAAAATAAAAAATAAATTCCTTTTATAGAAAACAAAATTTATTCTTATCATTTTTTAGTTAAAAAGCATTTTAAGTCGAAATACAGTAGCATTTATACCTTGTTTACTTTAGATAATTTCTTCAAATTTAAACTAAAAAATTTAAAAAAATTTAAGCAAATATAATAAAAAATGCCTGTAATTAAAATAAAAAGGAAATAAATTACTAGAAATTGAGATAAAAAAAAGAAAATTTTAATAAATCTGTATCATTAACTTTCAAAATGAAGATCTTTAGAATTATTTATTAATAATAAAAGTTCTAATTGTTTATTGTTAATAAGATTATTTTTTCGATACAGCATCATAAAGCCTTTATATATGAAAACTGATTTTATACTAATAAAAAAAGTCAAAAATTTCAACATTCAGCCCGAAATGAGAGCCGTGAACCAAGAGCATTTTCTCAAACATAAAATAAAACTAAAAATAGAAAATTAATGAGAACATGTGAGTGGTTAAATTGAATGGTTACAATCGAGAATTTTCAATAGATACAAATTGACCAGCGACGCTAACCCAAAGATTAGTACATTCAAAATTAATAATGGAAATAGCAAAAATATAAAATTAAATTATAATAGTTAGCACAATAAATGCGGCCATTGTCGGCAAGAAATAATTTAAAAAGAATTCGAAACCTCTGATATTATATTAAAATTTACAGGATAAAAAATATCGAAAATAATCAACTCAAACGTCTGATTTATTTATGTCCTATAAAAGACTTTTATTAAACTAATAAAAATTTTCATTTATAAATACACAAAAAAAAGAGTCATGGCCTAGCTAATATTATTATTTCCAAGTCTTAGAAGGCAAAAGATAATGTAAAAATATAAATTCTAATTTTTATCAATTAATTTATAAAATCCTTACTAAATTTTATTATCTACAAGATACCCCAAGAAGATTATAATTAATAAATTTTAAAAAAGATATAAAAAGTCTTTACGCAAAAAATACTTTTAATGCACCTGAATTTGTCTAATGATTTTTTAAATTTTTTCTTACCTAAAAATTTAATCTCAAAATTATACTACAAAATTTTTTTGATTCTCAAAAATTTTTTTGGAGTACGTGACAAAAGTTACACTTTTTTCGGTTAGTTTCTCAGGGTTACGGTAACAACATATTAGAAGCTAGCGATTTTTATCAACTAAAATTAAATGATTCAGTGAAAAAATAAACAAATTAAATAAATATTATTATAAAATGTTAAGTAACTGAAAAAATCGACAAAAATAAAGCTAACCTTATGCTAATAAAAAATCTTTTATTAAAGATAATAATGTAAAAATTAAAGGCTCTACAAAATTTCTGTCATTTTAAAGCAAAGTTAAAGCATTTAATATAAAAACCACGTATGGATATGAATTGTGCAAATTTTAACAAAAAATTACTACCTTAATCAAATAAAAGTTTAAAAAACTAGAATGATATTATTATTTTTTAGTTAAAAATAAGCCATAATTTATAAAAAATATTCTAAAAGTTTAAAAAAAATCTAAAAACAAAAGCGAAATTACAAAAAAAAATAAGTAAGAAAAATGTTAAATTATATTTATATAAATATTTACAAAAATAAAAAATTTAATCGAAGTCATGCAATTATATAGCAAAAGTTTTCATTTTCAATTAACAATCAATTCAATTTATAAATAATAATCATTTTATATTTATTATTAGCTAGAAACTTGAACCAAATAAAATAAATCGAAAATTCGTAGTTTACTAATAAAACCATTTATTAAAAGGATAAATAAATTAAAAAAATAAAAAGTTTCATTAAAAATACAATAAGAAAAAAATGCAACAAAACAAAAGGTTTTTGCAAATAAACATAATTGAGGAAAACTTAAAATTTTTTAAGCTTTATTTAATAATTTTTGAAATTAAAAAAAAAAATTGGTTTATACCATCCACAAAGAAATACTTAATTTGAGAAGATCTATTTCAGGGGAAAAATTTTTTTGAAAAATAATATCATAATTATTTATGAAAATAAGGTAATAAATTTATTAATAATATGAATGAAAACGATTAAATGTTATTTTTAGCAACAAAAAAAAATGAATGAAAATGCTATTATAAGTTTTGTCATCCCCTGGGATGAAAAGGATCCTTTAAAAAATTAATAATATTTGGCCTTACTAAAAAAATAATAATAATTTAATTTTATATTTTATTAATTCCAAAGGAAACTCATAACAAAGTTTAGGAACATAACATTAACTTGTTGTAAAAGTGAATAGAATTATTATACCCTCAGTGGAAATTTACTGCGTAGAATTAAACTAAAAATAATTTAAATAATTTATCAATAATTGGTTAAAATGAAACTAGAAATAATAAATGTTTATAAATATTTACATATGAGTGTATTTTTGTTGAAATTCTATATTTATAAATTTTCATAAATTATAGCTAGAAAGAGAAAATAATGCATAAATAAAATTTGCATAAAGATTGAACAACACTAATTTTTTTTACCATTAAAGATGAATCGCAGAAAATTAAATCCTAATCGTAATAATTAATAAACCTTATGATTAATGTAAATGGAAAATAATAAAAGTAAATTAATACAAACATAATTTAAAAAAAAATAAAATAATAACCAAAGCTAAACATACTTATTACATGATTGATTTAACTAAAATTTTAAAATCCTTAACAGTTACAGAGTCGCGATTGTTAACAGCCGACAAAGCGATTTTATTATAATCAATGTAACCTAAATCAATGAATCTCATGAAAAATTACGTACTAAGAAAGCCGTGTTTTTCGGATTTGAACCATAATGTTAATGCAATTCACTTATTGAAAAAAAGCAAGACAAGAAGCAAATAAAATTATGTAACAAATCCATTATTTTCATTCACATTAATTTACCCAATGAAAGTTAATATAAAATTATAAACTTAATCAAATAAAAATTGAAAAACAGCTTATTAATATCATATTCATATATAAAATAAAATTTTGAAACATTTATTAAATAAAAAGATATAACAAAAAGGAATTAAGCTAATTTTATTTTTACCCCTTAATTGGGCATAAATAAAAGATATTAAAAACAAAAATTTGTACATTTAAAAAAATTGAAAAAGGGTTATATTTAAAAAGATGGCCAAAAATGCTGAGGCAAATCAAATCGAAAAATAAAAAGCAAAATATGAAATGAATGGCAAACAGTGATGGGGCAAACTAAAAAATTAAAACGATATACGAAAAAAAAAGATTACCGAAGGATCGGCGCGTGGAATAATTTTTTTATAAAAAACAATTACAATATTTTAAAATTTTATCAAACGAATGGATGCACTAATAAAATAAAACAATAAATTCAAAGGTTAAAGATAAAAGTATTAGGCTGTATTTGATGTCTGTAAAACATTATTAATTTTTGCTAAATTTAACCTAAAAATAGAAAATTCAGTGAAAATCTGTTTAAAAAAGGTCAAAATTTCTAATTTTTCTCCTGGCATCGCCAATGGCACCGCCAAAAAAATTTTCGCATTTTCGCACTGACTGGGACTGAAAGTTTAGCACTCTCTCATTTTGCATTATCTCTCTCCCAAGTGATATTTTCCGCTGAAATAAATTTTCAAAAATTGACCGAAAATTTAAAAATAAGTTGTTTTATACGTTGTTGGCAAAATGTACATTGTTAATAATTAAATAAGAACTTGTTAATCTCCGATGAAACAATTTTTTCCTTAAGAAAAAGTTGTTTTGCCTTTCTCTAGCGACAGATAGGGAAATTCATTTAAATCAAAAAATTATATAAATGACATAAAATAAAATTTTATAAACAAATAAAAAATCACATAGTTTTCCTAAATTGTTAAAAAGTCAATAGAATCAAATAAAGAATTAAATAGTTTTCTATTCATTTTAAATCAATTATAAATAAAAATAAAAAATAAATTTTGAAAAGCAAACCAAACATATAAAATTTTACTTATAATATTTCATAATTATATATTTTTGCACAACTCTAAAAACGGAACAGTGTATAAAAAAGAAAACTTTAAATTATAATATTTAAATAAATAAACAGTAAATTTATTAAAAATGAGTAAATATAAGATATAAAATACAAAAAATTTTAAACATTAATTAAAAGCATTTTCAGAGAAAAAGAGAGTGAGAGAGGAGGGGAATTGTGGGGAAACGATCAACCCCATCCCGCGGGCGATGTTCTTTTCTTTTGTGGTCGGGACGGGGGGGGGGGTCAATGATGGCCTAAAAAACCGAATTTTCCAACAAAAAAAAAATTACAGATATTAATAAAAGCAAATATAAAATTAAGTTTAAAGCAATAAAAATTAAGGAATGAGTAAATGCAATTTGTTGAAAAATTACAATTTCAACAATTTATAAATGAAAATAAATAAAAAGTAGGGTTTAACTATAGAATAGAGTGAAATATTTTCATCATCATAAGAAAAAATGAATAAAATTACGTATGCCAATTCAAAATTACAAATGAGTTCATGCTTAAAAAGTTTGAAAAAATTGTATTTAATATAATGATAAACCAAATTAAATTGATGATTAATTATTATTATTACGGCGCTTCAACGATGACTAAGAAAGATGCTTTGATTTTTCGGTTAAAATATTAAAAATAATGCAACTAAAAGAACCTGAAAAAATTAAAAAGAGCAAAACAAATAAAGCTAAAATATTCAAAGAAAAACATAAGAAAAAAAAATTGAAACATTTGAAGGCATATGAATTTAAAATGACACCTATATAAGGAATATTTTGTGGCTAAAAACGAGAATTGCAAATTGATAAAATGGGAAAAAACAAGCCAAGAAGCAAATAAAAATATATACAAAATTCCATCATTTTCATTTATAATTACACAATGAAAGCTAAATAAAAATTTACATTTTAATAAATAAAATTGAACAGACTGTTAATAGAATCAGGTTAATTTACAATAAAAATAAGCCAATATTTTGAAACATATATTAAATAAAACCAAAAATACTTAAAGCTCATTATTATTATATAGTTGTACATAAAGAATATTGAAAATAACAATTTTTAAATTGATAATATTTCAGTTAATAATTTTTATGAATAATAAAATATAAAGTGCAAATTCTGCGTTCTCATATGCTATTGTAAAAGAAAAAATGTATTTTGAATATAGCAAGAAATTGAACATTAAAATAGCCTAAATTTAATTTTATCCAAGAATTATTATTTATCATATTTAGTTACTTTAAGGATTTAAATTGGTAATCCGGAGTTGCGGCGAGACTTCAACAAGATTTTTTATCTTTCCGAATTTCAGTTTTTCCAAGTCTTGAAACCAAAAAACGTTCATTAAATGGGTTTAGCAGATGAAGAATTCCTTTTAATTAGGCATTTAAAAAAGCCCTGCACATAGACTTTTTGCTAATAACAAAAACAAAAACTTTTTCTCTTACAAATACAATAATAAACATTCATTTCTTTTTCAATGTTATTATAAACATACAAAAACTTTTTTCATTAAAAAAGAAAAAAATAGAAATTTATTTTAACTTGCTTTTGCAAAAACACTTACAAAACAAAAATGAAAAAAGCAAAATCAAAGATTAAAAGTTTTCAAATTGTTTAATGAATAAAAAAGTGCATAGGATTACTAAAAATTGTTTTAAGATTATTGTATTATAATCATATAACAATATTGAATCATCTTCTGAAATATGACAAACAAATAATGAATAATTTAATATTAAATTTTTTCTAATGATTTATTTTTTCATTAATAAATTAATTTTTTAAATATTAATTATAAAAGAAAGTAGTAAAAACATTTAATTTTCTGTCATTTCAGTTAAAATTTTTTAATTATATAAATAAAATATAAAATGCAAATTCTGAGTTGTCATATGTTATTGCAAAAGAAAAAATGTATTATGAGTATAGCAAAAAAATTGAAAATTAATATAGCATAAATTCTCCTAAAATTTATGGTCCTGCTCAATTCTAATTACTTGAATTGAAAATGCCGAATGCATCCCCATCTTCAAGAAATAATAAATTAATTCTCAAATTTAATTAACAACTCGATGCAGTAAGATAAAAGTACCTCAAACAATAAATTCAAAAAATTAAATTTCAATAATTTTAAATTTAATTAAACTTCAGAGCCTTTCAATGAATAAATAATGCCAAGCAAACTTCAGCACCATCGGATTCAAAAGTTAGTTTATAATTTACAAAATTAGTTAAAAATGCCAATTCTCAGTGCAAAATACTCATAATTTATTTTCAAGACTAAATTAATATGATGTCAAAATAAAACTAGATTAAATCTTACAAAGATTTTATCATTTTTATAAAATTAAATTACATTATTATATTACGTCTAATATTCTCTGAATGAAATTAATGAAGAAAAATAAAAATGATTCAATGAAAAAGAAAACAAATCGAAATAAATTACTTATAAAATATTAAATAAGAAGAATAAATTCGAAAAAATATTAATATAATTTATAAACCCGAAAGGTCAGCCACAATTACTTACCCATTTACAATTGTATCATTGCCCAAATAAATTACCAATCAGTAAAAAAGATATGATAATTGCGAAAAGGTTGATCCATTTTAAAATAACATAGGCATACAGACAGATAAGTCCACATTTGCGCCCCACCAGCACTTTTAACTTTTCGCCCATTTTTCACTGTGATTTTTAGCGCTTTCGCGGTTTACGGCGGTGCCAATAGCCGCCACCGGTGAAAGTATTAAAAATTTTTTAGAGTTTGAATACTTTCTGCAGTTTTGCATATTTGATAAATAGTGTCATTTGCGTCATTACTATTATAGATAAATTTTCAAATTTAAAAAAGTTAACCTAAAACTTAAATAAAATAGCTATGCTGGTGAAAAAATGTGTGCGAAAAATTAACGTGTAAATGCTGTGTGCGCAAATGTGGCATTTCCCAGACAAATTAAAATTAATAATATCGAAGATCTTATTTTACGAACACGAAAAATAAATACTAATTTAAAAATAAAAAAAATTGAAATTCGTAATTCTTTATCAGAATTTGCCGTAAAGTGCTAAAGCCTAGTTTTAGGCAAAATAAACAAAAGAATGAATATACATATTAAATGGTCATTAGAATACTATTGGAAAATTATAATCCTGAAAAAATAAAATAAGAATATAAAATTCTGAGAACTGTAAATGATTTAATTAGAACAATATCATACGATTCGTAAAATTAATGAATTATGATCTATAAAAGTGGTATTCCATTTTGAAGCATTTTCTGTAAAAGAAATAAATTGTAATGAAAAAAGAATTATCAAAAAATTATTTATAACAAATATCAAAAACAATAGTTAAATAAACTCAAAATTGTTTATCCCTTATAAAAAATAAATATAATTTATGAAATTTTTTTAAATCATGATTAAATGAAAAATATTTTAAACAATGAAAATATGATGAAGTTGAAAACTTAAAATTGATTAAAGATTGACTGACAATAATGGTAAATGCCAACTTATTGGTTGTGGTGCTCATATTCAGGCATTTTGCAATTTATGGAAAAAATTGTCTGTCTTTACATATAAATATTGTTCCTTAGTAGACTGATAGTGTTCTGGCTCAAGAGTTTAGTAGAAAATTAATCTAAATACATTTATTCAGTCTAATTGAAAACAAATTAATCAATAAATTAATAAAAATCAAAATACTAATTTCCGAGATCGCCAAAACAAATTTAAAACATTTGAAAAAACAAAACAGTTCGCCAATTATAATAAGATTGTTATCAGGATGCGAACAATTGGATTATTCGCAGCTGAAGAATGACATGTTTATATAAAATTGAACTATTACAAAAATATATAATTGAAAAGTGAGCACCATTTTAGTTGCACAAATGACAATTATTAAATAAATACAATTCTTTTTATTAAAACATATTAATTACTAAAATAATTGATAAAAAACTAAGAAAAATTAATACGATTACTAAAATAATATTGAGAATAAACAAATCATCAAATATTAAAAAAAAAAGAAAAGAAATAAATTTAAAATTCATTTAATTATGGGTATTTTTGAAAATATTTTTATGGTGGCGCTAAGCAATTGGTAAAATTTTATTATTTTTTTAAAATTTCTAATATTTCTATAAAAATAATTTTGAAATAAACAATCTCTATCATTAAGCTTTAATAAAATAAATTATAAAATATAAAGGCAGAAAAAAAAAAATTTTTGAGAATTAAAAACCATAAAAAATAATTTAGGAATTTACAAGTTTCTGAGAAGATAATTCTCTGCATCAGCTAATTAATTATGCTTTTTATATAATATTAAAAGGGTGAATAGAATATTAAAAAGAATTAAACTTATTAAACAATCATAAAAATAAATATATATAAAGATGGGTTTCAAATAAAAGAGGAAGTAGTAAAAAATTTAAAAACTCTGTAAATAAATAAATATGAGCTTTATTATGGTGCCACAGCCAGGCAAAATACTAAAATTACGCGGATAATTAGTTTTAAGGTGTAAAGTAATAAAATAGTGAATACTAGCCTCAATGGGTTGTGCAATGCAACTAGTATTCTGGCTAAATGCTTATGATTTTAAGCTTTACTTCTCAGTGCATGCTGCTTCGTTTTTTCAATCGAGAAGCTGAAATCATGAAATATTCAATTAGTTCATATCGCTTTATTAAAAGGATAGAAAAAGTGAAAATTAAATTAAAGAACAATGCAATACAGGAAATAATATTCATTTTTATAAACACAAAAATTAAAAATGTAAACTTTATTTAATTGGCTTTTCATTTAAAAATCGTTATAAAAGAAAGAAAAATTATAATTAACCAATAATTTCAAGTTTTAAATTCTTAAATTTGTTTATTTAACTGCCAGATACCGCATATGTTAAAGAAATAATTTTTATTATAAAAAATTTTGTAGGATATTTTTTTCAACCAATAAAAATGTTTGATTTTTTAAATTAATTTTCAAAAAATACAAAATTTTGTGTTCACGAGAATTTTTTTTTATGTCATCCATTTTTCAATTTTTCCCACTAGATAAAATATTGGTTCTAAACTCCAAAAGATTTAATATTTTTAAAATCATTAATCAAAAACCGAGCTGGAAAAAGTTATTTCATGCTTTCCTTGAAAATGTTTCCATGTGATAAAATATGTAAATAGCAATATAAACTTTTTCGTTTAGTATCGTTCTTTATGTATAGAAATAAATTTAATTACTCAATAAATTAAAATTTGAATTATGTTCAATGCCAAAGCAATTATTGGAATTTATAATAATTCCAAAATACATTTTTAAAGCACAAAATCGAATAATTATACCAATAAATAATATAAAGTATTTAGCTGTGCATAATCATACCAAAACATCAGTCCAATGTCATTTTTTATTATTAAAGTGCAATTAAATTTACAACGGATTTACAAATAACTTTAAAGAAATGTTATTTAAAAATATTTGAATTAAAATTCACAAATTATTATGAAAGTATTGTCTAAGATATTAAAATTAGTTAGAGAGAATAAAACAAAAATATAAAATGATCCTTTAAGAAATTCAAAAAAAAAATGTTTAAAAAAGCTACAAAAATTCGGACCGGTAATTTTTAAAAGAATAGACCTGAAATGAATCCATCCGCAACACCCAAGGGTAATGGATAGGAACGGACTACAACACTGATGAACAGATCGCCCGGAAAATTCCAATTTTTATCCTGATAAAAAAATAAATAAAATAATTTTTAAATATTTCCAAAATCGAGTAAATCAAACACTAAAAATGCAATTTCAGGGAATTGCAAATTTTTTTTTATTAGATTTACAATAAAATAATTTTATATAAACATTGCTATAGATCAAAATTTAATAATAAATCCCGAACTAAAACCAAAATTTCATTACCATGGGTATAATTGCAACAGAAGTATCTGGTCATGTAATCATGTCAGCAAGAAAATTAAAAGAAATTTTCGAATAATCAATTGAATAATAAAAATATTTAAATGCGAAGATAAATCGCATATTTCGGCAATTCATTTCGTTAAAATGCTTGTATAATAAAATAAATTTTATTTAACAAATATTTGATAATAAAATGAAACGAAATCATAAATTAACTTCTTTTACATTATATTATCAGAATGTATATTAAAAGGTAGTGAAACAAAATCTAAAACATAAATTCAGAATTAATGCGATCTGCGTTTAAGTTGGAGAGCACTAAAAGAACTTATTAATGGCAATAAAACAGCAGAAAAATTTGCACGGCGGAGACACAAAGCATAATTCACTTTTTGCCTTTCGTGACGAAATATGCTTCAATTATAATACAAGCTTCTTTGCTTCAAAATTATTTATTATTTGATTATAAAAGAACCCTTAAACCAAATTATTTTTTGGATAATTTTTTGTTTCATTTTAGAAGAAATTAATTAAATTTGTTTTTAATATTTCGAATTCGCGGACAAAGGAAATAACTAAAAAAATTTTAAAAGGATAAAATTTAAGATACAATAAGAGTCATAAAGAAAATCAATTCAAATTATGAAAAAGTAGATTATTTTTGATGGTTTTGGGATCAGTTCATCCAAGATTTAGTTGGCAATTTTCTTAACAAAATGCATTAAAAATTCTTAAAATTTTCCTCCGGCGGCGCCTATTGGCACCGCCGGACCCCCAAAAACCTATCTTTTCTTGAAAAAATTAGCCCGAAATCTCAAAATTTGGTATTATTTTTTAGACAAAATTTGCTAACAAGTAGTATTAAAATTAAAACGGAACCGAAGAAACCATGAAAGTTCATTTTTTGAGCTTTTTTGTCCATATCTTTTTTTACATACATATTATTCGAACGCAAAAAATGGAATAATTTTTAAAAATCAATTTAAAAATGTAAACTTTATTTAATTGGCATTTTCATTTAAAATCGTTATAAAAGAAAAGAAAAATTATAATTAACCAATAATTTCAAGTTTTAAATTCTTAATTTTTTTTATTTAACTGCCAGATACCGCATATGTTAAAGAAATAATTTTTATTATAAAAAATTTTGTAGGATATTTTTTTCAACCAATAAAAATGTTTGATTTTCTAAATTAATTTTCAAAAAATACAAAATTTTGTGTTCCCAAGAATTTTTTTTTTATGTCTTATCCATTTTTTCAATTTTTCCCACTAGATAAAATATTGGTTCTAAACTCCAAAAAATTTAATATTTTTAAAATCATTAATCAAAAACCGAGCTGGAAAAAGTTATTTCATGCTTTCCTTGAAAATGTTTCCATGTGATAAAATATGTAAATAGCAATATAAACTTTTTCGTTTAGTATCGTTCTTTATGTATAGAAATAAATTTAATTACTCAATAAATTAAAATTTGAATTATGTTCAATGCCAAAGCAATTATTGGAATTTATAATAATTCCAATGTGTTATTATTTAAATTAGTGCTATTTTGTTTGGCGTTTTGACCTTTTATTGATATTTATTTTGTTCATTCTTTTTTCGGTGCTAGGTCGAACCGAAAATAGTCTCAGTGTGGGCGAACCGAAAATGGTCTCAGTAAGGGCGAACCGAAAAATAATCTCAGTGTGGGCGAACCGAAAATAGTCTCAGTGTCAAAAAATATTTAAATTTAATTATTTTAAAGCAATAATTTAATTGAATTATTAATGTTAAAAATTTTATTCGAGGTTCAACTTTCTTCAATATGTGTTTTTCTTCAAAGATTCTGCTCAAAATAAATGCATTTTCGTACCATAATAAATGTAGAATAATTTTTGAATTGTACATTATGTAAAAAAGAATAGAGATTAAGGAAAATTTATGGGAAAAACTGCATGAAACTTGTGGAGAAATGAATTAATATCTTAATTTACGCAAACATTTGGTGAAATTCGTGAAGAAAATTAGTAGATGCAAATCCTCTAGTAAGGCTTACTGTCTAATTGATTTGAAATGAAAATTTTCGTTTCGATGTTGTTTTTTTTTGGTCGTAGATTGAATGCTTTTAGAATATTCTTTTTTAGTTTATTTTTTTAAATAATCGTCTAATTAAATTTATTATTTTTGATACCGAATTGCATTGTATATTAAATTTAAATATTTTTATTGACACTGAGACTATTTTCGGTTCGCCCACACTGAGATTATTTTTCGGTTCGCCCCTACTGAGACCATTTTCGGTTCGGCTCAGCACGCTTTTTTCATTGACTTCTCCTCCCCTCTTAAAATTTTGCTGTTCTCCGTAATTTTGGATTTGATTGATTGTCTGTTTCCCACCTCGTCTTCCGACTTTGTTTGATTTGTTGTGTGTTTAGTTTTTAATAAAGTTGTAAGCCTATTTGGTCATCGGATTGTGTGTGTTCGTGGAATGCGGTGGACCAATTAATATTACGCCAAAATACATTTTTAAAGCACAAGATTTTTCTTTTTTTTGTTAGCCAATGCAACATCTATATTATAAAAAATTACTTAGTTAATTGTTAATTTTAAAATATTTAAATCGAATAATTATACCAATAAATAATATAAAGTATTTAGCTGTGCATAATCATACCAAAACATCAGTCCAATGTCATTTTTTATTATTAAAGTGCAATTAAATTTAAAATTAACAATTTAAATTTTATTCAAACTCAGTTTAACAAGTCTTTTAAACTGAATAAAATAATGCTTCTAATTAAGAAAATTAATATTAAATAACCTAAAATTAATATAATATAAACGACCAAAATTCAGATTTTACCGCAGTCTTTTAATAAAAGCTAAAAATTTAAAATGCGTTTAATAAAAACCAATAAAAATTAAATGATTTAAAGCTCAGCATCTGGAAATTTTGCCTTCAAGGCAAATTCACAAAAAATCAAGATTCTTTTTTCGTATTTTTTAAAATTTCTGTATGATTTGCGAAAGGCTAAATTTTTTGTATTGAATTTTATTAAATATATTTATAATTTGGGTAATTAATTTTTAATTTGAAAATAATATAAATTATTCTACTATCAAAATTTTACCTGGAAATATTTTTATTCTTCATTAGAATTAATTGACTTTAATTTTATTAATTTTAATAGTTTGGTATTTATGCCATTTATTTAAATTTTTTATGTATAAGTTTATAAAAAGTTATCTTTTTAATTATTCTATCTTTGTTTTTATTTCTTCATGTTTTTTTATTGTTTATCCGTTAATAGATTAATCATTCACTTATTTAACACTCGATTTAATATTGGCTTTTTAAAAGGACATTACTCGATCTAAAATTTATTTCTCAATCATTCACGAAATCTTTGGTGTTATTATTTAATTATTAAAATATTAATTCGCGTAAATTAATTTTGGTGTTAAAAGGATTTGTAATAGATTCAACCTTAGTTTTTTAATGTCATTCATTACTCTATTAAAATAATTTATTAATTGGTCAACGAAAATTTCATTTTTTTTTGATTCTTATTTTTTTAATAATAACTAGGTTATTCAAATAATATTTTCTTATCTTTTGTTTCCTTAATTTTATACTGTTGAAGCATTAATTTTTACATGAATTACTATGTGGCCGCATTCTTATTTGTATTTATATTCTTTTAAATCTTTAATTAAAACATTTTACATTTTACATTTTTTATCCTTTAACAGGAAAATTATATAATTTATACAAATTGATAATTACTTTTTTGATGGTTCTTTTTGTTATATAATAAAAAAAAGTTTATTATTTAACAAATTTTGTTTTGAGAATTTTTCATTTCTCATTTAAATGAAACAATTTCAGTAAATGCTTCCCTTCGACCCGCATCCACCTCTTCTGCTTGGGATTTTGCCGGGGGAGTTTCTTGCCGTTATACACATGGCTTTTATCGAAAATTTCAAAATCAGAACATCGGGCTCAAAAAATCAGATTTTGTGGTCGAAAACCAGTTTGCGAAATTGCAACAAAATAGTTATTTTTAATTTATTCGATCAAAAAGGTTCTAAATTTTTTCACTCCCATAATCGATTTTAATAACTTTGGGGAAGAAATAAGCAAATAGTATATCAGTGAATTCGGGACCAAAAAATCAGATTTTAATGAGTTTTTGCTGCGCTTTTCAAAAATTATAAGTTTTAAAAAATTTTGGTCGCTACCCCAAAATCAGAACATTTCATAACAATTTTAACTCAAGATATTTGGGAGCGACTTATTCAGAAAGATCAACATTTCCGCTGTTTCTGGCTTCAATTTCGATCTTCTGTATAAATTTATATAGAATTTTTCTTTTTATTCTTTAAAACATAAATTTTTTATTCCATTTAACGAAGTAAAGTAAAATTAATTTAGAAATTGTATTTAGTAATTAATTATTAAATATTTTTTCATGGAGGTAAACCTGGCCAATCAGGATTTTGACCGATTTCGTCCTTCAAAGGATATAAAATATTTCATTTGTAATTATTTTAAAATATTTCCTAATTGTTAATTTTTTAATGTAATATGTAATTTTATTTATTTATAAAATTTTATTTATTTCTGTATATTTTTCACTATTTATACTATATCGATTAAATGTTTTAGTTTTTTCGTTTTTATTTTATATTGGAGAGAAATTTTAAAAATTTTAAGATTGATTAAAATTTAATTAAAATATAATTGAGCATTCTATAGAAATGTTTCTCCCTGTATATAGATAATATAAATTCTTAAAACACAGTTTCTTTGAAAAACTATTAAAAAAAATTTGCAAATTCAAATTTGAATTGGGACAATGTGAATGAGAAGATTATTTGACATTTTTCATCCCTCTTTTCGAATTTAATTAGCCTTTCTTAATATTTTGGTTTTCTATAGTAATATATAGAATAGAAAATTCTATAAATGAATTTGAAAAGTAAGAATTGGTTGTGCATTGGGATATGCCTTTTGGATTTGCATTTAAATTCAATTCATTAGAAGGTAGAAGACTTAAGTAGGTCGTGGCTCTTTGTTAGGAGCAGTATTGTAATTTCATTAATAAATAAAAAAATTTAAAATATAAATTTATTTATAACGTATTTTATGATTTTTCATGTTTTATATTTTAACTGTTATTCTTTCAAACGCTTTAACTCTAATTTTTGATATCATTTTTATAATTTGTATACATAAAAAATTTTAATAGAATTTTAATCCCAAGTGAACTCGGCTTAGCGAATTGTATTTAATTTTATTTTTTTTCATGTATAATTCAGCTATAAAAATTAATTTATCATCGGTGACCAAATTTTATTTTTAACATTCAATATTTATTGTTGTTTATCAATTCCTTGAGTAACATAGTTTTTATATCTTTTTGTATGTAATGTCTGATTTTAAATAATTTAGGCAATTTTCTTGTTTTTGTATATATAAACCAGCTGGCCGGCCTATTACGTCTTTGACCGTGCTTTTTTAAAATGTCTTATTTTATAAGTAAATAATTTTTTATTTTCAATTGATAAACTTAAGAATATGCACACATGACAATTATATATTTAAAGAAAGAGTAATTTATTTTATATTTGTTTTTAGTTTGGGTTATTATTATTTAAGAATTGTACTATCACAAATATATTATGTAAAAGAAGCGCAAATTAATATATAATTTTATTTCACAATTTAATTTTTTCTATTTAAAACTAAATGATATTGCATTTTTAAATTAATTAATGTATTCATTTATTATTTGTCGAAAAAGAACATTGGAAAGTAATTAAAAAATGAGAAATAAAAATTATTAACAAAAAGACAAATTTAATTAGAAATAATGAAAAACAAAATGTGTTTTGCATATTACTAGTTCAATTACTGCAGAATTTCTATCTGAAGTTGTATCTTTTCTATTATTTTATAATAATGACTTTTTATGAAAACTAGTTAGCATCTCTTAATTATATATTTTTCTAAGATTGGCTATTTAATTTATTTACTTTTTTTATTCATTTTGCAATATATTTCAAAAAGTATTTAGCGCTGAAAATGTTAAAGCTTTTATAAAATTAATAAATATTGAGGGTTATTTTAATTATTTAATTTATTTTCCATTATCTCGCTTAAAAGAAATTACTACATATGGTGCTATGTTGTTATATAAAAATTCATCAAATGGAACTTTTCCCATAACTTTTGTTAAAGCCAACCAAATCAAAAGTTCCTGCTAAATTCGATATTCCTAAGAATTTTACTATAAGGTCACCTAAATTTAAAAAATTTGGTCAAGTTTGATCAAAGTTATGCCCAAAAGTACCCAAGGCTCGGTTTTTCAAACATTTTGGCCATAACTTTTTGAAACAGAATAAATTTATTTGAAATTTTGCAGGCTACTAGAGGACACTTAGGGCTATTGAAAGATAACAAGTAAATAAAAAATCTAAAAACAAAACGGAAATTGTTTAATTAGACATAAAATAATTTCGGTTATCAAAAATTCTGACGAAAATTTTCATTTGTTTTCAAAAAGGTTATGGCCAAAAATGTTTGAAAATCCGGTTCCTTAGGTACTTTTGGCCATAACTTTGCTCAAACTTGGCCAAATTTTAAAATTTAGGTGAGCTTATAAAGAATATTAGTCCTATCAAATGATATCAAAAATGTTAAATTTGGTTGGCTTTAACAAAACTTATGGGAAGTTTTTCGTTGAAAATTTCCATTTGGTAGTTTTTTATATAAAGCCTTTATTAATGGTTTTTATATAACGACTCAGCACCCTACATATTGGCGATTAGTTGTCTTTTTAATATTTTTTACGATTAAAATTTTATTCCCTAAAAACAAATAATTTATGGTCAATTTAATAATAATAAAATTTAATTTAATACATTAAATATATTTTTGAATGACTTGCATATTATCTATCATTTTAATATGATTTTTCAAAATAATTTGGATTTTTTTTTTTGCTAGTTTGAATAATAAAAATTATGAATTACTTTAAATTATTAATGGGTTGTGTATTGATTCGTGGCTGTTGGATAATATTTATGTATTTGATTGAGACGGTTTTACATGAAAGAGTAAAGAGATAGTTCAAAAAATAATCTTGTATGAAAAATAAAACCATAGCTTTGACTGCAATAAAATAAATTCTACCAAGATTTTGATATATATTTTTTTAAATTTATTATTAGGAAAATTCAATAAAGATGCTTTAAATAATTTATTAGCATTTTTTTACGTGTGGCATATTACAGTATTAGCAATCATTTTTAAAACATTTTATGTTAATTTTTTCTTTCTTGTCCCTTTCTAGGTTTCTTCTCATTTTTTTTTTTTCTTGCTTCATATCTTTTGCTCCAATAAACTTCCAACCATATCTCGTTGTATTGGTTAATAAATATTTATTAACAAACATTTTTTTAAATCTTAATTTTTATTTATTTTTTTAATTCTAGTTGCGCATTCTTTATATTATGCAAATTTTCAACCATATTTATTTATTTTTACTCTTAGAAAAGCAGTTATATTTTTTTAGCAAATTAAATTTTAACATTTTAATTTTTGTAGCAAATTTTAAAGTTTACCGGCAAAAATTTTGAGTTTTTTCCACAAGACTTCCTCTAAGAATTAACCTTTTTCTTCATCAAAATTTATCTGTTAATTTTTTATTTTGAGTTTTATATATAGAACCAGCTGGCATAATATTAATTAATGATTTTTTTGTTTTTAATTTTGGCAAATTTAACAAACAATTAATTACAAAATAATTAATTTTTATTTTAAACTTTCATCTTCTGTATTTAATCTTCAATACTTTTAATATTTTTTTGCACAATTCTTGCTGCATTATACAATATTTCCTATTTTATCGCAATTTAATTAAGAAAGTGCAAAAACTGCTAAATTATTTGGTTTATGTTATTTGATTTCATTATTTTTACAGGCAATTTTTTTACATTCTTATTCAACTTTATCATAAAAGATGCTTAATTGCTTTTTATTGAGAAAATTTTCCTAATTTATGATGATTTGTAGAAAAAACCAACAAAATGGCCATTTTAGCGTATCAACATCGCTGGTCCCACAAATTAATATAAAATTTAAGAACATCAAGGTAAATTGAATTTTCTTGTCTGATCAGTCACGAAAATAGGTAATTGATTCTTTCTAAAGACAAGATAAATTTTTTTTTAAAAAATAAACAAGATAAGTCATAATTAAATATATTCATAATTTTTAAGATGCCGCAAAAAATTGGAAATAAATATAAAGCAATTAAGTTGATTGATATTTTGGGTTTCGATCTATTTTTTATATATGTTATTATAAGTTTTTTTGATTATTTTTCATCTAATTAGTTCTTATATGTATTAAGGAAAAAATGAAAAGTTTCTGTTAATTTTGATTTTATCGTCTTTAGTTTTTTCTATAGGGTAATTTTTTATTTATATTTATTTTAATTTAATGCTTTATATTCCCGAATAAAAATTACTATATATATATATATTCTTTCTTAATTTGTTATTCATGTGAAAATAGTGCGAAAAAGAAAAGTAAATTTTTTTGTGCTTATTAAGGTTTGTTTAAACAATTAATTTATATAAATTGTATTTTTTTAAAAATTATATTATTCTTTTTTATCTTTTTTTAATTGTATTAATTTTCTAATCTTTTTTGTTTATCATGAGCATAAATTAATTATTAATTCAAGGCACATTCTACCCGACCGTCATTTTGCAAATTAAAGCGCTATGAAATTTGAGACTAGCCTACAGCAAAATTCCGCGTCATTCTGACAGTGCGTTCGCAGCTCGTTAATTTTAATTTGTTTCATTAACCAATTATTTTGAGTCTTTGTCTAGAAACCGCATATTCTTTTATATTTTGCTGTTCTAGGTTTTAATATTTATTAATGATTTTTATATCTTTAAATAATTATAGTTACAACTTTTGATTTATTTTTACTTACTTCATTTTTGTTTTTAATTTCTATTTTCTATCTATATGTTTATAAGTTTTTTTTTATAAAATAATTATAAATAAGCAAATTGATATTAATTTTTATGCCAATGTGAATATTGCAACAATATTTTATTGTAATAATTGTTTATATTCATTTTAGGTAATAAATGAAAAGTATTTTTTGCTGATTATTTATTAAAGTTCTAAATTAAGTCCTTCAATTTCATTTGATGATGTATAAAATTTTATATGTTTTTTTTATACAAAAAAAAAATTATTTATTATTTTTGTTTATTGTTTTCGTTTTATTTATATTTTTAATCTCTTGAATTCGGAAGCTATAAGTTTGCCCGGTTTCGTGATAACCGAGTGTGTTTTTAATTAATTTTTAAATTAAGTTCTTATTGACGACGATAATTTGCTCCTTTTTTATTTGTATTATTAAGACTTTTTCAATTGTAAAATTTGAAAGCTTTAACATATTTAATTTTTTAAGTTAATTTTGGCATTAATTAATGTAACGAATTGAAACGCTAAATCTGTATATAAAAATTATATTTAAGTTTATTTTTAAACAGAGATATCGTTTTAAACGAATATATTATTTTTAATCAAATTATTTTTTTTGCTTTATAAAGTTTTTTAGAGATATAATTGTTTTTTTAATAAAAGCCGTAAAATTGTTTTATATATAATAAAAGGAGAAATGTTATTATAATTTTCTTTTTGTTTCTCAGTTTTAAGTTATTTTAATTTCATGAATCCCTTTTTGGTTTGGAGTTTGATTTCGGGCTTTTTCTCAAGATTAACAAATCGTACCCACAACTTCGACGTTTTTTCTGGCTTTTTAGCAAATCCCAAAGCAAAGAACTTTAATATTTCATTTATTAATAAAAACCTCCACATTTATTCTTCCAGAATTTTATGATTTATTTAAATGGTTTTTCAATATTAATTAAATATTTTAGATTTATTAATTTTATTTTTCGGGCAATTTTAGAATTTATATCTTTTAAATCATTTCGAAATATTATTATAATTTTTCGATATCCATCGTTTTTACTTGAAATCAAGAATCATTTTTGAGTGGGTTATGCTTTGTGTGATTTTTTTTAAATTTTTATATAAAATTAAATAAATGCAATATATTTTTAAGTGCGTTATTTAATGTTTTAAATTTCCATTATGAATAGTATTAATTTTATTAAAATCTTATACATTATTATATTTCATGCATTATATTGAATTGTTATTTTTTAATAGTACATTAGCTCGTTCCTGAGAAACATATGTATGTGCGATTTAAGCTGTTAAATAGTTGTTTCATGTTTATATAAGCATGGTTTGTGTATATGATTGAATTTGCTTATAGTTAATTGACAAAATATAATTATATTTTTAAAAAGAAAAATTATTTAATTAAATTTTAATGTTAAAATATTGGTTGTTTAGTAATTTTCGATCATTTAAATAAAAACTAATTATTTCTGTATATTTAGATTCATACTTTTTAATAGGATTTTAATAAAATTGAAAAAATAATTGTGTATATTAATGTTTTTGCATAATTTTTATTTGGTGTTTATAATATTTTAATGTTCATTTTTAACTCAAAAATAATTATTAAACCATAATTTTCAATTTTGATAATTATATTAAATAATTTAACGAAGCAGTTGTTTAATCATGGAAAAGTTTATTCACATATTTAAGAAATAAAATTTGGCATGCTCAAAATTTTATTGCTTTTTATTATTGAATTAAAAAAAAATTATTAAATATTTTTTTATTTATAACTATTTCCAATCATTCTTGTTTAAAAATAAATTGGTAAAAATTATATCATAAAATTCTTTGCAATATTAATATTATATTATTTCCTTTCGTTTCCCTTATTTTCATTATTTTTCCTTTCAATTTAAAATACCAAAAATATGTGATTTTTTCTTACCGATTTTTGACCTATATTCTCAACAGCATTAGCACCTTATATGTAGGCTTTTTCCTTTTCTGGTTTTGATTCTAAATTAATAAATTAATTTCTTTAAATAATTTTTATTTGATTTGATTTTGTTTTCAATTGCTTTAACAAGGCAAATGCGTAAAATTTTTGTCCGAGAAAATCCTAAAAATTCAATAAAACTGACCCAACAGAAAATAAACCCTTAGAATTAAAAAAAAAATTCCCAAAATTTGATATTTTTTTTAATAAATTTTTTGGTTTAAAAACTTGTTCTTATTCGAAAATACTTTAAATACTATTTAATATTTCATTTATAAAATTTTAGATAGAATTATTTAATTATTAAAAAAAATTATTCTTTTCTTATTGTTAACAAATAATTCAAATAAAAGTTATTTCCGCTTCAAATAATTTGGAATTATACAACACTTGATAATGTTTTGTTCTTTTGAATTATTTTCCTTATACAATATTGATAAGTTTTCATCGTATTAAATTTATCAAATCCGTTTTCATTTTGGACAAACAGTAGTTCATTTTTGTTTATTGTAACTCTTTTTTTGCTATAAGGTTTTATTTTTTATTAATTAAATTTGTTTATTTTTTGTTTTTTCATTTATCCTCAAGAAGTAAAATATTACGAATAAATAACTAAATTCTTTTTGTTCATTTATTAATTTTTAAAAAACTCATATATTGCCTTACTAAAGTTTTTTATTTGTATAATTTAAACTTTCGAAAATGCTTCAAAAAAATTTATATAATTTGAAAAAAAAATTTTAACATATTTAAATTTTTAAAGTTATATTAGTTAATGTGACGAATTGAAACGCTAAATTTATGTAAAAAATATAATTACATCTATTTTTTAGAAGATATCGATTTAAAAAAATTGTTTATATTATTTTAAATATCGTTCAAGTTTTTATTCTGACATTTTTTTGTATTTTAAATAATAATTTTGTACGACTTATATTTATTAAATGAATTTTGAAGGTGTTTTTGTGCTTAATTGCTCTTAATAATTTTTATAACTACAAATGATACTAAATGATACCATATAATGAAAAAGAATATCATCAGTTTTTATATTTAACTATTCTGCATTGTTGTATATATTATTAATTTATAATTAATTATATGATTCTTTAAATGACATTTTTTAAATTTAATACATTTTATCTCTAGCCTCACTCATCCACTTCATTCACTATTTTTTAAATTCATTTAATTTTTTAATTTAAAATATTAATTTATAAAACAAAGTATATGTTTTCACTGCTTTTTAAATCTTAAATGTTTAGTAGCATTACAAATTTCTACAATATAATTTGTTTTTATTTTTTTCTGTTCTTTAATTTAATTATTTTAAATAATTTTAATCATTACTTTTTTTTACAACTTTAATTTTGAGTTTATAAAAGCAAAATTAATTAAGGTTAAACATGGTGGATCTCTTTACTGATCATGAATTTTTTTCAATATTAACAAGCCATGGAATTTTTTAATTTTAATATATTTGAATATTTTTTAGTTTTAACTATAAAGATTTTCAAAAAAAAATTTTTAAATACCAAAAAAGAAAATTTATTACTTTTCGTGATTAAGATATATTATAAATCATATTGATTTATAGTTTTTTAAATTCATGTCTAATATTTCTAAATTACTCAAGTCCGTAGCTCTCGTTTGAAGGCAGTTCTTTTGATATTCTACGCCATTGCAGACCTCTGCCATATTCCACTTTATTTTTTAGTAAAATAGAATCAAAATGAATAGTTATTTTTTAAAACAATATTTTCGGTGTAGCGTTATCAATTTAAAGATTTAAATAATTTTTATAGACTTTTTATTTTAAAAATAATTCGATAAATATTTACCAGTGTTTTTCTTAATATATTTTTATATTAATACCTTAATTCGCAAGGTTGTTGAAAAGAATGGCCTTTCTTGGTAGAAAATTAATTATTATTTTTAAACTTTTTTAACATCTAAGACCTTTCAAAGAATAATATAAAATAAAGAGGTTCGTCAGAGTCAATTTTTTACCAAAACAAAACTAGAACTCTTTGGTATTCATAAAAACTTTTTTTTCTTATTTCTTTTCAAGTAATATATCTATAACGAAAAAACCAAATCTACTAAATCCAACAAAAGAAAATTTAATTTCTCGATTTTTTTAAATTTTTGTTCATCACAGTAGATTTTGATAAAGATACTACTTTTATTAAAAAATTTAATTTTTACTACTTTTATTAAATTTAATATTTTTTGAAAATTATATCATAGTAAATTAAAAATTTCAAATATTCTTGTTTTTATCTTTTGTTTATATTAATTATTAAATTTTTCGTGTAGAGTTTTAATAAAAAGTTTAAATATGATTTTAAATACCAAAGAAACCATTTTTGAATCTAATTATGTCATTATTTCGTTATTTTAGAATAGAAAATTTTCGTTTTAAGGTATACTTCATTTATTCATAATTAATTATTCTTTTCACATTAATTGATCATTAATTGTAATTCATTCATTTGAACGGTGGAGGGAGGGCAGAAATTGGGTGTTTGCGACAAATAGGAATTTCGAGATTGAGAATGAGTATTCTTTAATTAAATATTTTTATGTTTTAAGTTTATTGTATTTTGATACTTACTTAAAAAAAGAAAAGAATTTATTATGATTTTATATTGAAATTTTACACATTCTTATATTAAATCCTAAGGTAAAAGTACAAAGATAGAAGGAATTACTTGAGAAATTAACATATATTATTTTTATTTATTATAGGCAAATGCCACTAATGGCTCCTTAATTTTGCAGTTGTCAATTTTATACTTATAAATGAATCTTAATCGACCCAAAATAATCCTATACCAATTTTCTCATACTTTTTTTAGCCATACATATTTTAGGCTAACATTGTGGCCGCAAATCACCAATGAAATTTGATGACAAAAAAGATATTGGACAATGCTATTATATTTACTGGCACACAATGAATTTTTATAATATTTTAAAAATATTATTTCAGCTATAGCATTAAAACAAATTTTAGCTTCTTTTCTTCTTTTTCGCTACGGTATTCTATGTAGCAATGTTTATTCTTAAAAATTTAATTTTTTCGTTTTATTATTGTCCTTTGTCTATATGGTTGTCTTTTATGACGAAAATATCCATCTTTATCAATAAAGGCATAAACATACAGTATCTTTATTTTTTGATTGTTTAAATAAGAAAATAAATAGATTTAACAATTTAAAAGTTAATTGTTTATTTGTTAATTTCTTTTTAAATATTGCAAATTATAGGTATATTCTTATTGTGAATAATAGAATGCATGGCCATTCAAATAGAGAATTTAGGTAATTCTAAAAAAACAAGGGTTTGTCCCGGCTCAGCGTCCACATGGATGATCTTTTAGAATTGTTTTATATTAAAGATTTAAATTTGGTTTTAAATACCCTTTTAATCACATATAATTTATTTCTTATTTCATTATATTTTAATGTTTTTTGATGGTTATAATTTTTTATTTAATCTCAATTCAGGCACATTTTTCATTTTAAACATTTCCATACTTTTTATACTCGAATTTAAAATTGTTAATATTCAACACATTTATTTGTTTCGCTTGTAATTCATTCAAGCAATTCTATTACTATTTAAATACTTTTGTGCAAAAAGATTATCAATTAATTTGACTAAATTTTTTTAAAAGAAATGACGTTGTGTTAAATCTTTTTTTCCAACGTACATTGTATTGTGTTCATATTTGAATTTTCTTCTTTAATATTTTCAAGTCACTCGTTGTTTGTGGTGATTAAATAAATGAAGAAAAATTTTATTTATAAAAATTTCAATCTTATATTTTAATACATACATTTAAATTCAAATTTATGTTAATATTTATTTCATATCAGCGATAAGATTTAATATACCTTTTACTTTATGATTAAAGGTATAAATAAACCTCTCTCGATTAAGTATCATATTTAAAATTTAATAAAAATTTATACGAAGGAAAAAATGCAGAAAATAAAAATAAATTATTTGAAAAATTTGTTAAAATATCATAGTAATCAATTTTTATTGATAAATAAAATTTGTAAAAAAATATCACAAAAATACTCAACCAGAATATAAATATTCTGCGATTGATTTGTTAATAAACAATTGATTTTGCAGTTAATATTTTTTCCATCTTTTTTATTTTTAATGCTTCATTATTTCTCGGGTTGGGTAAGGGTATTTTTTTTTCATTGTTGGTCCTGCATTGTTTTTCTTTATATGTGCGCGCATTAGTTATTATTTGCTATAAATATAAATAATAAATAAATTGTCTTTAATCAAAATTATATTTTGTAAAAAGTTTATGAATTTTATGGATTTTGAACAGCTTTTTTGAAGATTTAAGGTTAATTTTTTATAATTCAATATTAAAGCCTTTGACTTTTATCAAGCGACTTTAAGTAAAGACAAACATAAAATTTAGGTTATATATTCAATCACATTAGATCGTTTACCGATTTTCTTATTTAGCTTTTTGCTTTTATTTTAATTTAGCAAAATTATATATTGTTCATTGATAAGTTTTCTAATAATGATTTAAATATTTATCAAAAGGAGTCTTAAGATAACCTCAATGACCGGTTTTAAGTGTGTTCTACGCAAAATTTCAACATTTATGAATTCCTGATTTATCTTTTAAAAAGATTATGCAACCGTTATAATTATTTTTTGATTAACATTTGTTTTCGCCTTTATTTTAATTTTTTTAAACTTTTTCCATTTTAAAATTTAAAATAAGAAATTTATTTGCAAATTATTGTGTTTTATATGCATTTGCAGATAAGTCGAATTTCCATACATTAAATTTATTTATTTTTATTTGTATGCAAATTCATTTCATTCATTTTATTTCATTCCTTTTCATAGTTTTTTTTTAATATATATTTCAAAATTATGTTCGAATTTACCGGTCTCGAGCTTTTGGACCACTCGTTCCCGACCAAGTCGGCCCTAAAAATCCAAAAATTAAATAGCACTAATTCAATTTGGCAATGCGTTTCTCGGGAATTTGAACACTCCAATAAATCTCCCCCATATACTAACATTGTTTGAAATTTAACTTTTTATATTTATATTTTCCCAAAATTGTCAAATACTTTAATGACATTAATATTTTTTTTACTTTATTCATTATAAAATCAATAAAGTTATGTTTCTGCATAGTCGTTTCATTTTCACCAATAAATTTCCAAAGTTTAGAATAAGTTTTTCCTTATAATATATTTTTTGCTGATTCTTTATATATTTCAAAATATGGAATACCTAATTTTATGTTTTTTAACATAAAAATTTTTGTTAATTGCATTCTTTTTTGTCAAATCATGGTTCAATTGTATTAATAATTGAGTTTTTATTCCTAGTAATAATTTGTTTTTGAATGACAATGGGCAAATTTTTTATTTCTACAGCTGACTTTTTTGTGTTAATTTTCCCAGCAGCACCTATCTGCACAAGGGATGGGCCGAGGTTTCGCTTTTCGCATTTCACGGCGCCTGTCAGCACCGCAAATGCAGAGATTTTGTGGTTTTCATATCACACCTCTAAATATATGATTCTGACTATTGGTAAAATTTATGAAAAAATTTCGCTTTTCGCATTTTCGCATTTTCGCATATTTTGGCTATTCGCATTTTTCAATTTCGCAAATTTCGCTTTTTATTTTTCAATTTGGCTCATCCCTGATCTGCATCACAGGATCCCTCTTTTCTTGTTCCCCAAATTTCGCATATTTTGAAAAGCAAAAAATAAGTTTAATTGTTCGGCTTGACTTAATCCAAAACTAAAATAGAAAATTACCGAATTTTTTTTAAATTATTACTCAACATTAAACAAATTTTGAAAAAAAAAGTCGGGGCCCGCCAGCGGGCGCCCGGCCAAAATTTGGGACTTAACGATTTTGAGGTTTAACATTATATGCATCGTTTTTGAATTTAATTATTAATTTTCTATTTGAATTTTTACTTTTCATGTGTTTGTATTTGGTTTCTAAGAAGCCTTTTAATTGCGTTGAAAAATGTTTAGTCCAAAGTTGACCATTTTATTCTTTTTTATATTTTCAAAGATTAATTATGTTTTAATAATTTTTATTTCAATTATATCCAATAAGGTCATTTAAATAGAAATTTTTACTAAGTTTTCTAGAACAATAAAAAAAATTCATTTTTCATTTTAAAAAATAAATAAATTGGCCAAATTTGGAAATGAAGTCGATAAAAAGGGGGGTGAAGGTCTCATCGGCGGATGGAATGGAGCAATGCAAATGGTGTGCTGTGAAGGTAATAATGCCAAGCCAATGGTGCGATGGGTGCGCGTCGTTTTGTGTCGATTAGCTAATAAGAATTCAGTGAGAGATTGATAGAGAGTCAAAGAAAGAAAGAGAGATTAAAGAGGGGGAAGACAAAGAAACAGAGAGAGGAAGATAGACAACATTGAGAGAGAGAGAAAGAGAGAGAAGAAATAAGGGAGGGAAAGACATAAAGAGATAGAGAGAATACGAGTAAAAAAAATTTTAAAATATTTTTTTTTTGTAAATTTTTTTCTTAAGGGTGAAATCGGCACAAAATGCCAAAAAATTACCTAAACAAGCACAGAATCCATCTTTTTAGCTTTAAAAATTAATTTTTGGTATCTGCATGGAGAATCCAGAAAAAAATATATTTACATATAAAAAGAAAGCCCTAATAATTATTAGGGCTGGGAATTTAAGTCAAAAGACTTTTTTTTTGCTGATCTAAAAAGCGTTATTTTTTTTTTGGAAAATAAGGATTTGAGGATTTTTGTGGCTTTTGGAGAAATTTTGAGGATTTTTGAGGCTTTTGAGGAAAATCTTCAGAATCTTTTAATTTTGATAAATTGGCATAATATTTTACAATTATTTAATAATTTGGATTTTTAATAGAGCATCAAAACGAAAATCTCACCCAAAATTTCCACAAAATTTTGCTAAATGTTTTATAAAACCCAGAAAAGAATCAATTTTTTTTCCAAAAAATCACAAAATTAATGATTTTTTAATGAAAATCTGCTAAAAATATGGTCAAAATTCTCAATACCAAAAAGTCAGAATTTTTGTATATTTTAATTTATATCTTTTTTACATGTCGGTATTTCTTTGTGATTTTTGGAAAACCAATAAAGCTTGTTAAAAGCTTTCGAATGATACCAACTTTGTTGAATTTAGTCAAGAAAGAAAAAAGTTATGATGGTCTAAACTTGGCTCAGACGGAACTGGCCAGACGGAACTGGCCCGTTCCGCGGCACCGCCGGCCCCCCTTGTTCCCCAAAGTTTTTTGAAAAAAGCGCCGCAAAAAATCAACTTCGGTTTTTCATGCTTAGAATTTCACAAAATTCGTATTTTTAACAAAAAATTGCTCAATTTGATCATGGAAAATCAAAATATAAAATTTGAACATTTTAAACGTGTTTTGAATATTTTGTAAAAATGAGGCTTTTTGACCTAAAATGAGGCTTTTTTACCTGCCAAATGAGGCTTTTGAAAATTTTGATCTGGGAACCCCGCTTTTTGGGATTTTTATGACTTTTATGATAAATTTGATAAAATTGGCATAATGTTTGACAATCCTTTAATCTCGTTTTTTAATAGAGCATCAAAACGAAAACCTCACCTAAATTTTCCAAAGAATTTATGAGGCTTTCCAAAATTTTTGTACTTTATTTCTTTCTTGACCAAATTTTGATTTTTGCAATTTTATTTATTTTGGAAAAATATATTAAAAATTTCGAATATATGTAATTATCTGCAACTGTAATCATTGTCTGTCTTAATTTGGAATTATTTTCATATAAAAAACAACAATTTAAAAAAAATTATACCCCTAAATTTGGAACTTTTCGACCTTATTTTTCCCTTATTTCTCGGTTTTTTCGCCCTTAAAAATCCAAGCCCTATTTATTATAAATATGCTTAAATTAAAAATTTGGCTATTTTTATTTCGTGTGTTATGCTTCAAAAACTTCTTTCTCTCTCACGCGCGGGTGGACGGACGCCCACCATCCAACATAAAAACAACAGGCAGCATTTAATTAAACAAAGAAAATTTCCAAATTTAAATTAATATAATTACCTCGAAATCAGCCCATAATGCGATTAAAATATCATTTAAAAAATTCAACTGTAAATAAAAGAGTATATATATATATTACAATACTTTTAATTTGATAAAATATAATTATCAGCGTTTGCCTAAATCTAGAATTGTAAAATAAAATATTCCCTAAGAATAAAACATAATTTGGATTTCTTAATTATTATAACAACTTGAATGAAAATTCGTAAAAATAAAAAATTAAGTTAAATAAAAATTTTATTTAAGTGAAGGTTAAAAATTAAATTCATGAAATTTTATTTATTCATATTAAAAGAGAAAATAATGAAAAAGATGGAAAATTTCGAATATAAAACTTTAATAAATAATGATCAAAGAATGTATTATAAAGAAAGGCTTATTCAAACTTTTAAAAATTGATTTTTATTAGAGAATATGACAATGTTGGATAACCTAAATGTCATAAACAAGATCTAATTGCCAAAGTGGGATATCAGCTAGAAAAAAAGGAATTTGTGGAACATCAAAATCAGTCGACTTCTGTAGAAATAATAAATAAATTATATTTAATATAAAATTAATAAAGCTCTCATTAATTTGTGGCTTAAAGAAACAAAATATAATTTTACAATGATAATAATTTATGATGCAAAAATATATTTTTGATAAAGTTTGTATAAAATATAGTGATTGATTGTCAACAACAGTTTCAAAGCATTTTAATTTAAACAAAGACAAAAAACAAAAAAATTGAAGATAAGTAAATGGATATAAATGAATAAGGAAAAGCATATTTTTTTACCTTAATTATTTTCCCATAATCTATTCAAATCTATATTCAACAGACAGAAATCGGCACGCTTATACAATCGCAAATAAAGCAATGGACGAGAACTGGAATCGTTCAATCTTTTAATGATGATTTAATTGATTTGTAATAATTTGTAAATTTTTCGAATTTTATTAACTGAAAATAAATTTTTGAATATTGATTAATTGATGATAAACTTTCTTAAATAAATTCCAAAAAACAATAACACAATTAGATGTTAAATAGAATCCTTCGTTTAAAAAAGACTGAAATTTTATTTTCAACCCACACATCTGCTTTCGATACTTTGTGGAACTCGTGTCGCTCTGCAACAGCGCAGAAAAATCACATTTTGCATCCTTTTAAAAAAAATGATTTATTAATTAAAACGTGACTTGGCTATTCTTCTTCTTATGCAGTTTAGCAATCCTTTTCGTCTCACAGTTGAAAAATATTCAAAAAATAATGCCAAATAGAAAATTAATTTTCACATAAAAACATGATCAAAACATTTTTTGAGTTCGGGCGTAAAAAAATTTATAAGTCAAAATTTTTATCAATCTGATGCACAAGTATCGCCGACATTCTCATCAGCTTCAAAAAGATGATTCCAAATAAATTTAGCAATCGTACCACAATTTAGAGGTTTTTTAACATAATTGAAAAAAATTTTTGAGATTTTTTAATATGGCGGGTAAGATGACATTTTTCTACGGGCGGCGAAAAAGTCCACGGCGAAAAACTCGCGTCGAAAAACACGCGGCGAACCGGACGCGGCGAAGTGGCCGCGGCGAACTAACCCAGACCCATTAAAATTCACTTCCGCGCAGTCAGCAGACGATCAAATGATCACTTATCATCCCGCTGATCACTGGGCCAGGGAGTCGTCAAGCAAACTTTTTAATTGCTTTATCCGCTTCTTCTTTGTCCGCTGGTGGCGACAATGGCCTAAAATTAAGTGCAATTTAACTGGATCAATTACAGTATTTCCTTGAAAAAATACCCCCTCACCCTGAAATAAAGCCCCCCTCCCTTTTGAGGGGGGTTGAACTTTAAAGCCCTCCCCCTTGAATTAGTGCCAGACTTTTAAGGGGGGGGGGGGTTGAAAAATAGAGCCCCCGGGGGCCCCCGCATCGTTTTCACCCGAGAGATTTAAAAAAAATTTTTTTTGCTAACTTAGAAAATTTCTAAAAAATCTTAAGAAATTTTTTCATAAGAAAATTCTAAGAGAACATTTTTTCGAGAAATTTTTATGGTGAATTACAAAGGTTTTTCAAAAAATTTTCCAAAAAATCGCTGAGAATTTCTCGAAAAAATTTTTTTCTTAGAACTTTCTTATGAAAAAACTTTCTAAGATTTTTTCTTGAAAATTTTGTAAGTTAGCAAATTTTTTGGAAAGTATTGATCATAGTCACCAAACTCAAAATTGCTTAAAAACAGTCAGAATCGATGTAAAAGGGTTCGAAATGGGTAGGAAAAATAGAATTAGGTGCGCGCTTGCCCTTTTTCAGGCCGAAAAGTGCCAAAAATGGAGTGCCAAACTCAGCTGGGACTCAAGTGACCGTGAATATAAAAAGCACCAAAAGACATTTTAAATAATTTTATTTGTGGCGCTGATCACGAATTGACCTTTATTTTGCAAAATTCCGAACCCTAATTCGAACAAAAATATGAAATTTATAAATTAAAAGAAAAAAATATTTTAAGGGATTTTGCGTTGCTGAACACGGTTATAGGCATCGAACTAAGCCTAAGCCTAGGCCTAAGCTGAAGCCTAAGCCTAGGCCAAAGTCTAATCCTAAACCTTGGGCTAAGCTGAAGCCTAAGCTGAAGCCTAAATCTAATCCTAATCCTAAGCTGAAGCCTAAGCCTAGGCTTTTTTTAATTTTGTCAAAAGTTATATTTTTAAGTGCTTTTTATAGTGCGGCCACATGAGTCGCAGCTGAGTTTGGCACTCCAATTCCGGCACTTTTCCAGCCTGAAAAAGGGCTAGCGCGCCCCTAATTCTATTTTTCCTACCCATTTCGAACCTTTTTACATCGATTCTGACCGTTTTTAAGCATTTTTGAGTTTGGGGCCTAGGATCAATATTTACCAATTTTTTTTAAGAAAATTTCTCGGGTGGAAAAAATACGGGGGGAACTAAGCTGGAGGGGGGGGGGGGAACGGCGGGAGGGAATGAAGTGCACCAATTTAAGTCATGAAAAATCTCCAAAAAGTCATAAAAATTAACCAAAAAATCGACTAAAAGCAATAAGAAAAATCGCAAAAATCACAAAAAGTACAAAAATTTAAAAAAACAAAAAAAAACATTTTTTTTGATACAATTAAAGAAAAGCATTGTATAAAAAACATTTAATTTTGGTTACAATTGAAAAGAAGTAATATTTCCAAATTTGTCATTTCAAAATTTTCGACGTTTTTGGGGTCGGAATTTTGTTTCAGAAAAACTTTTGGTCTTCGAGTTTCCGATTTCCGAAAAATTTTCGGGGCCTCGGAATGTGTGCCATCCCTGTCACACACACCACCTCTTTGAAAATGCAAAAAAGTCCTGAAAAATTAGGCGATGGTTAAAAAAATCCCATTTTTAATAATTTATAGAATAAACATTTTGATCGTATCTTTAGGCATTTCGTTTTATAAATAGCATAAAAAAGAGATTCTCCAACCTTTAAGAAAAAAATTCATCCAGGTTTCATTGCCTTTTCACCGATCGAAATTTTATTTTTCGAAATTTTCTTGTATTTTTTCGGTTCGCTAAAATTCAAATTTTGCCTCAAAAAGTCAAAAAAATGACGAAAAAAGTCGCAAAAACTCAAAAAATTCATAAAAAACCCAAAAGTGCAAAAAGTCACAAAAATGCATGTAAGAAGCTTCAAACATAGTTTAGAACACTTTTTAAATCATTTTATTTAGAGCAGGGTTACCCTTGAAAATTTCCCGAAATAAGTATATCGCTGGTCAAAAATAAGTTTTAAGGGTCAAAAATAAGTACATTTTTTAAAACACGTTTCCACAACTTTAAATCGCATTTTTATTCAACAAAACCAAGCATTATTCACCGCCAACTATTCATTTTCTAAGATTAGGACCCTCCAAATCAGAACATTTCTTAGAAAAAAGAACGGATAGTACACCCCTGCTCTAATAGGCACCGCCGGAAAAATTTTTATAATTTTTAATGCGATTTCTTAACGATTTTGTTCAAAAAAAGACAAAATTACGATTTTGAGCCAATTTTTTAAGAGAATAATAAGAAACCGCCGAGAGAAAAATTTGAATATTTAACTGAATCTTATTAAGATTTTGCATATTAATAATTAATTCGCTTCAAAAAAGATTTTTTTTCAAAAATTATCATTTAAAAATCTAAATTTCCCTCTGAATCCAAAAAATAAGTACATTGAGCTCAAATAAGTACAATACTTACAAATAAGTACATTTTAAATTGTTTTTTTTAAGTTTTTTTTTGATTATAGATTTTCGTAATTAATTTATTTTTCACATTTGATTTTAGATTAGCTGCGATTCGACATCACAGTTCAACAAATAATTTTCTTATTTTATTTTCTTTAACTCTCATCTCACTCATTTTTTATCTCTCACTTTCACTATTCTTTATTTTTCTGTTTCTTTTATTTATATACTTTTTCTCTCTATTTTCCAATTTCTCGTTTACCTTCTTTTCATTATCTTCTTCCATAAATTAAGAGAAAATCAATAGAAAACGACGCGAAGAAAAAAGATTAAATGAACGAATGCGTTCAAAAAAAGGCAGCAAGCAGCATTTACTAAACGGAAGCAAAGATTCTTTTCATCGAATGGTCAATTTTGTAAATATTTAATGCTTATTTATTTGGCATTAAATTAGTTTTGTTTAGAAATAATTTCATTCTTTTATAAATTTAATATAAATGCCAATTTCTAACTGAATCATTCATTGTTTATTACTTAAAAATTAGAAAATAAACAAATCATAATTAGGACTTGGATTTTAATAACGTAAAGTCCCAAATTAATCAAATAAATAATTCAATAAAATAGCCTAAAGAAGTGACTATTAGATAATGTTTTTTATTTTTTAGTAATGTTTAAATATTAAACAATTTTTTTCAATGAAAAATGAGAAAAAATGATTGAATTTTTAATGAAAAAACTTGGTAAAACTATAATGAAAAAATTAGGAAAAATTCATAAAAAAATTTTTTAATTGGATAAATCGTATTACAGTAAATTATAAAAATTTGAATTGTCATTTCCTTTTAAAAAATTAAAATTCAATAAAAGATATTCCAAAAATAATCATGTTATTGTAAATACTTAAATACAAATTGATTAACAAAAAATTAATTTCAGATATGATTATAAAAACAGATTAATAATTTATTATAAAGAACATAAAGAATAGTCTATATTTAACTGGAGACCAAAAATTAATTAAGTTTAAATCGAAAAGTTATAGATTATTCGCCATAATAAAATAAAGTAATTTCTAAAAAAAGGCGAAACCTAATTATAATAAGTGATAACGCGTTTTTTCTTTTGCAAATAATGCTTTTATTGTATGACTAAGAGTCAGGTCAGAGGAGCCATAATGGAACATAAAAAATAATAATCATTCAATTATACATGAAAGAATCTAACTTTGAATTTGTAAAAATTTATTGTAAAATTTGACATTGCTTAATAAATATTATAAAATAAGCCAATTTTTTTAGTAACTGAAGTGCTAATTTCTTAAAATTAATTTAAACAAATTATAATGTTCATTAAGTGAAATTTTATTAAACTCATAAATAAAAAAAAACAGATAAATTATGAGATCAAATTATTTAAAATCATGAAAAAGGGCTAAAATTTACAAAAAATGAATTTATTATTTATTATGTATTAAAGGTATTCAAATTGAGAAAAACATTAAAATACATATAAATAAGAAACCTAAATATAATACATTGATGAAATGAAAATGTAAAATGAAAAAAAATTAAGCAAAAAAGTTGGTAACAAATAAATGTCAGAGCGCGAAATTCTCATTATTTTCATATCCAGATGGTATAAATTAATGTAAAAAACGTAATTAATATAAAAAAATTGGTACAAAACTAATGTAAGCAATTTATATGATATTAAAAAAATGAAACCATTTTAGGTAATTGGCAAAAGCCCAAATAAAAATCAGCTAAATAAATTTACTATATATGAGGTGCAAAACATTTTCAATATGGAATGTGCTCAGGAACAAAAACAATAATCAGCTATATTTTCTTTAAAATTTATTTTAAACTATCATTCAGTTATTAATAAAACAATAAAATAAATTAATATTCATGTATAACTTTTTGGTATCGTATGCATGCATGTACTTCCGAGTGGAATTGAAAGAAAACAAGGTTTAATTTGAATAAATTAATTTAATAAGAAAAAATAATTGCAATTGAAACATATAAAAAATTAAAACTAATTGTAAGAAAAAAAAAGCAAAATTATTCTAACATGTAACTCAAACATTAGAATAAATAATATAAAGCACTAATTTTTTATTTGAAAATAATAATATTAATTTTGTGACTAAAATAATTAATTATGGACGACTGACAGCAGATAATATTTTTTGTTTTGTTTTATATTATCGAATTTAGAAGACAGGATTTTTTTAAATTAAAAGGAAAATTAAATAAAATTTATAATTATTTTAAACCTTTATAAATTAAAACATTATTTTATAATTTTTAAATTATTCCTTTAGAATAACAAATTTTTAACAATTTAAAGGTAATTTTATAAATATTCTGATTTTAAAAACAATTTATTCAAATAATTACATGATAAAATTTTTTCATAATTAAAAAAAATAAAAGAACAAAATTAAATAAAATAGTTTCCCATAAGAAAAAGTGATAAATATAATTATTAAATATTTTCTCGATGAAAAAATCCATTTTTGTAAAAAAATCTAGAAATTTAAACGAAAAGAAAATATTAATATTTTTCTAATTAATTAAAATTCTTACTAATATATTTATATTTAAAGAAATATAGAATTTTTTTTAATTTATACTTTTTCCCTATTATGCTGAAAATAAGTAGCATAAAATTTCAAACAAAATAAATTTCGCAAGAAAATTTAAGGTAAATCAAATTTTTAAAATTAAATAAAGAGGAGGACTCGTAAAATATGCAAATTTCCCATAACAAAATAGTACGAATATGATTTGCATAGCGAGTGAAAAATTTTGTAATTTATTCATACAATCAGGTAAAAATATATTTTATTAGCGTATAAATAAAGTAATTTTCTCCAAAAGGAAAAATGTAAGCAAATTGTTTATATGTTTCATTAAATAAAATGGAAAATTAACCCTAATGATCTAATTAAAAATAGTGTATATTTAAACTGAAAATTTAAGAAATTTTTAACACAAAAATTAATGCAATATTTTTTGGTTGATACCATATAAATTTATTCAATAAAGAAAAAACAACACATAATCTTTCAAAACATTTTGATTTTTTCCAAACTGACATGACAAAATGTAATTAATTATTTAAACAAAAAGTATAAATAACGGTAAGTATTATCAATTACTTTTAATTTTTATATAAAAGCCACAAATAGTCTCTATGATACCAAAAAAATGAAATATAAATATATATGTAAAAAGTAAACAAAATTAAATTTTAGATTCATTTACATACGCGCTGTCGGAGAAGGAAAAAATATTAAACATTTATTAAATTAATTGCTATACATTTATGACTCAATAAAACAACTATAAAGGAAAAAAGAAATAAATGTAAATTTCAACAATTAAACTTAATATATAAATTAAAAAGGAAAATTTATGAAAATAAAATAAACCCTTAAATAAGATATTTACAAAATATTTTTTATTTATAAATGTAAAAAAGATTAAAAAGTAAAGTTTTTATTTTATATAATGAAATGAATACATTGAAAAATAATAAATGATTAACCTTTGAAGGAATTCAATTAATTTTTAAAAACATAAAATTTAAAAGATATAAAAGAAATGTGGTTGAATATTCTTTATCACGGGAAATAATAAAGCATAAAAAATTAAAATATTTGAATAAAATAATTTAGTCAGCCATGGAAGTTACAACACTGTTCTTCAGTATTATTTATCAAATTTCATTTGACATATTCTAATACATATATTACTTTGATCATACGAAAAATTTTATAAAAGAAAAAATCTATGCTGTCAACTCTGAAATTATATAATATTTTTGATTAAAAATTCATTCGTAATTAAAAAAGATATAAAATTTACTAAAGCGTATATTATAAGAACCGTTCGATTTCAAATTTTTATAAACTTCACGACGGGGGATGTCAACGAAATCCAATTTATCTCTCGCAAAAGAATCGTCAAGAAGTGTAAAAAGGAAATTGCATTTTTTTTAAAAACCCGACTGATACAAATTCATTTATTAATAATACATAACTTTTATCAAGGGCGTAGGCAGGGCGGGGTGGGGGCTGAGAGGGCGCTAAAGCCCCCCCCCCCCCCCGAAACCCAAAAAAAGTAAAATTTTCAGTAAATTTTTTTGAAATTTTAAGCAATTTTCTTAACAAAATTGCATTGAAATACTCAAAAATTTTCCCGGCGGCGCCTATCGGCACCGGCGGACCCCCATTTTACCATATTTTTGAAAAATGGGGACCAAAATGGTAAAAAATATTAATTTTTAGCGAAAAATTTTGTAAAACACACCCCATAATTCGGGATTTCAAAAAACTAAAAACACACTCCTATAAGTCGACTGAAAAGCGAAAAATACACCCCAAAAATCGAATTTTTGGCTTCAGCCCCCCCCCCCCCCCCGAAACCACGGGTCTGGCTACCCCCTTGACTTTTATTATTAGAATTACTAACATTTTGCTTAGATAAAGAATTTAAAAAAATTTTAAGGTAACATAAAACATATTATGTGATAAAAAACGACTTCAATATGAAAAATAATAAACCTTATATTGAAACGATTTTCGGGAAAACATCAAAATTCGTTAAAAAATTAGTGAAAAATCTAAATATAACCCAAACTATATTAAAAAGTTTTCACAGGAATAATAAGCAATTTAATTAATATAATTTATTGAAAAATTAATTGAAAATATATTTATGGCTCTTTGTTGATTAAACAACTAGTATAAAAATTATTGATAACAAAAATATTCATTATTTTTAAAATGAATATGACAAATCTATAAATATAATAATTTTATTATTATTTTATATATAGAATAGTGACTAGCTACTTTAAATAAATTTATGTAAATTATTTTAAATTGATGACATAAAATAAGTTACAAAAGATAATTTTATACATATACAATTTATAATGTTTTTACTTTTTTAAATATTGGCACAGGCATTTTGATATAAAATAAAATAAATTTATTTATTCTAAAAATAATAATCATAAAAGTTATTGATGATTGCATTGAATGCCAAAAAGCATATAGGGCCAGAGACCCTCTTAAATTAACTCTATGGCAAAAAAAAATGAGTTCAATAAATTTTTAAATTTGTTTGAGCAAAATCGCAAAATATTGCCCAGCATTTTTAAAAAACACACCTGATCATGAGGTTAAAATATATATATCCAGAATAAAATACAATTAATCATTTCAATGGTCTGTAATGAAAAAATACCAAAAATTTATATGAGAAATTATAAAATCTTCATCTTAACAGTTTAAAAATAAAGCAATCTTCAATTTCAAGTACTACTCCTTGCATATTTGTATTTAAGATTTATAAAAGTTTAAAGCAAAATTAGTTATATTTAAAATTGTATAAATCTGACTATTAAATTATAATAATTTATGTATAAGGAACATTCAAATACTTAAAGACAAAAAACCAATAAATATTTAAATTTTTTATTTGTAATTTCCGTTTTTAATAATCACTGTCATATAATAGAAGGACCGATAAAAAAAGAATATGCAGTGAAAAGCTAGCTATATGGGACTTTTTTATGGCAAAAATAAAACTTTCGGATTATATGAGAGTAGTAAAATGGATATTACGTGATAAACTAATGAAAAACCTTTTAATAATGAAACATTAGAATTTACGGAATAAATCAGAGGTGTCATGTGAAATTTTCTTTCACACCATATTAAAAATATATGCGGAATAATAAAATTTTCAAAAAATTTAAAATTGATTAATATTTGAATAAAATTAAAGAGCGATAATATTTTTAAATGCCGAAGTTTTGTAAAAAATGCCACAATAATAATATTCTACAAAATAATAAGTCGCATGACAAAGCAATAAAAAAAGATTCATATTATATTGTTAATTACTGTGTGGGTTAATAAGCATGTTCAGAAAGTTCATAGCGCCGTGCTAAAGAGCAAAAGGCGCGCGGACAAAACACCAACCCGACAAAACACCAACCGACAAAACACCAACCCGACAAAACACCAACTCACCCAAAAACGACAAAACACCAACGCCAATAAAAAACGACAAAAAACCAACCCGACAAAAGACCAACCCGACATAATACCAACTAACCTAAAAAACGACAAAAAAACAACTCTACCAAAAAACGACAAAATTGCAACTATTAATACCAATTGTTAAAAAAACTCCGTTTATCTCAAAATTTATTACTCGTAACAAAAAAGGTAGTTGAAATAAGTAATAAAACAACAAAAAAGTGAGGCAAAAAAATTGGCAATAGGACAGTGTGATGGGCAAAAAGCAATAAAAAAAACCACAATTATTCAAACTTTTAATCATCCTCCGAATCAGTGATCCTTTTTGCGTTGTCCCGCGTTCAAATTGCACTGGCGCACTGTCTCGCATCTGAATCGGATGTGGCAGCAGCTCGCATTTCTGCCTCCCGCGCGTCCGCTATCTAATCAGCTACAATGCTATCGTCTGCGGTTGATGCAATACGTGGTCGTTTCCTCAAATTTAGATTCCTTTCAAGTTGTTCACTAGAACTCATTTCTCTAAATTTCAGTGTATGTATACAAATATGGATGGATTCTAAAAGAATAAGAAATAGATTCTTTATCGTTCTTGAAAATTTTGCAAAAAATTAGTGTTTTTTTTAGTTGGCATTTTATTGGGTTGGTTTTTTGTCGTTTTTTATTGGCGTTGGTGTTTTGTCGTTTTTTAGCATAGTTGGTCTTTTGTCGAGTTGGTCTTTTGTCGGTTGGTGTTTTGTCGTTTTTGGGTGAGTTGGTCTTTTGTCATTTTTGTGTTAGTTGGTCTTTTGTCGGGTTGGTCTTTTGTCGGCACACGGTGCAAAAACCTAATTTTTATAAATAAATGGATACTGAATACCCGAATTTGGGCACGTCATCGTCTTGAAAGATTGCTACATTCTGAAATTGCACCAATTATTATTTCTTAATTCGGGAAATGCAATATTTAAAAATCAGTAATTTTAAAGATTTATTTCTGCCGTAAAACATTAGGTGCAGAAAGCATTAAAATAACTATTGAAACTAAAGTAAACATTAAAATTTCATTTACATCATTGACAGAGTGTCCTCATTTAATTTTAATAATAAATAAATAAGCATTCAAAAAAGCAACTTACATTTTTACAAGAAGAGATTAAAAATTAATATAAATTTAAAATAATAAATCATTTAAAAAAATCATCTTAAAGGATTTTTAAACAAAAAGTTGCAAATGAATCATAAGTGTATTCAAATTTGAATTGCCGATAAATTTATTAAAATATATTTTGTCAAAATAAAATAAACGCAATTTCATAAAATATTAATAAAACAAAAATTTCGCTTGGCGCAGACCTCGCATTACGGTGAACTTCCCAGGTGTACTGTCTAATTTTTAAGCACAAGAGTACAGAAAATAATAAATTTTTCTTTAAATTTTTTAGAAATAGAAAAATAAAACAATATAAAAATAAAATTTATAAATTTTATAAATTTATTAAATAGGGTATAAGAAATAAAAGCAAGAACACAAAATGAAATGGTTATGTTAGAGCAGTGAAAAATATATACAATCAACAAACCTAATTTAAGAAATAAAAAATTGAAAATTTTGTTTTAATTATAATTAAAGTCTCAAAAAAGATATGAATTATGCATGAATTTAAAAATTAACACGTCAAAGAAAAATAAAAAGACTGAAAAATAAAATAAAATAAAAAAATCAAAATAATTAATTATTTAAAATAAAACTTCTAATTTTAGATGCATTGTTATAAATTATTGATCACAGGCTTATTTTGTTTTGGGAAAATTCCACTTGACAAGAAGAACCATATTAAAACAAAATCCGATCAGTTATTTCTGCATTTTTTAAAATGAAACTTTAAAAAAAATACATGGAAAAGTGTTAGTGCCCGGATTTATAGGTTAAAATACGAACGAAAAATACAGAAAATGGACGAACATATGGAATCAACAAAAGGACTTAAATATGGCCAATAATTAGATAAAAAAAAATAAAAGAACAAACATTTGCCATAAAATAACTAATTTAAAAAATATTATAATAAACTGATAAATGAAATTTAAATTTGACAACGCAAATATGTTAGGTTATGTTGCGAAAAAATATTTTACAGTAAATCCCAATAAAATTGCCTAATAATTTGTTATATAGAAGTTGAAAAAATGAAATAAAATTATTTCTCTTTTAATTTTTTTAATGTAAACGAATTGGTTTAAAGGTTGAAAGTTTCGCCACAAAAACAGGATGAAAAAATCTGCTCCATAAAGAATGTTCCTCAAAAACCAAAGAATTTAGTTTTCTTTTATTAAATAAAATAAAATTAAATTTAAAAGTATAAAAAAAACTAAAATTATTATTTAAAATGATTTAATTTAAAATTACGGAAATCTAACATAAACAACACAACGTCCAATTTCGACTAAAGTTGAAAAAAATAATAAGAATGAATTCTGGTGAATTGAAACAAAACAAAAATTATTATAAGTTAAACTTTAAAATAATTTAAATAAATCCCTTCTATTGAAAATAAATAAATATTCTTATCAATGTTTTTTATAACATATTTAAACTCATATTTAAAAAAATTTGAAATATAATTCAAAAAAGCTTCCATAATCAACCAAAATTAATCACTTTGAAAATAAATACATAAATTCAAATATGTGAATTTAGACTTTGGTATTTAAATATTATTTAATTTTATAGTTGATTCATAAAAATAAATATATGATGATTCCATTAGCAAAATAAATTGCAATCGAATTAAAACCAAATATTATAAACTGAAATATGCGGTCATGAAATCAGCCATATCTTTACAAGAATGATTTTAATAAATGCTTATAATAAAATAAGCTAACAATATATCTAATGTAAATTATATGATTTTCAGAAAATAAATGAAATAATCAGGAATATTTATAAAAAATATAATTAATAATAAATCAACCAAATTTACTCAGCAATTAAATAAAAATTTACAATATAAAATAAATTGATTTTAATTCATTTATTTTAATTATATGTATATATGTATATGTTATATACTAAGAAATCATACGACAAGGAGATAGCCAAAAAGAATAAAAAAAGTAAAATTTAAAACCAAAATATAAATAATTAATTAAAGAATAAAAACTTCCAACATTCAATTTTTGAGAAAATAATAATAATACCACTTTCCTGGTTTCAAGCCTATTATTTATTGAAAAGGCAATTCGGACCAATCGATTTTTGCATTTAATGCTTTTTTGGACCAAAAACAGAAACCAAAAACCGTAATTAAATATAACTTGAATTTTAATTTTATTAATTCTTAATTAATTTAAGAATACGTAGTATCATTTGAGAAAAGACTAATTTTTGATAAAAGTGCGGAAAATGTGGATAAGGAGGAACATGGAACGAGAGTACTTCTGTGAAACAAGGAAAAATTATATTTCAAAAAATAGACTGAAAATATGTTTTTAAGAAATCCAAAATAAAATCGATAATTCAGAAATAAAATTAATTATTTATTTGTATTATCCAGAAGATCAAATTAAAGAATAGAAATTCTAGAGAATATCAAACTCTAGAATGTATTAAAAGAAAAGAAATTAAAAGTAAAATAAACTTTACGTTTTTTATGCTTTAGTTTAGAATTATCAAACAACTAATTATGGATGGTAAGGGTCAATTCCGTCTGAGCTAAGTTTAAAATTTCGTAATTATCTTTGTATTTTTTAAAGCCAATTGGGTGTTTAATTTGGTCGACAAATAAAAAAATTATGATATTTTCGGGGTTTTTCTACATATGTACATATTTTTATGGATATTTTGATCTTTTTCACATTTATTAGTACATATTTTGCAATTTTAGAGGGTTTTAGCGAAATTTTTTATTAAATGCCACAAAAATCCAAATATTTCGAATTTTTGCACATGTTTTAAGGATTTTTGAGGATTTAGAGAAATTTTCTTGTAAAAAATAAAAAAAAAATTCTTAAAATGAATATATATTCAAATTAATATTGAATTATTTTATAATTATAAAAATCCTTAATAAAGATATTAATACTAAAATGAAAATTTTCAACTAGAAAGTAACTTATTTTCAACAGTAATTGAATGTAAATTTATAAAAAAAAATATTTATTTGCCTAATCGATATATATATTTCTCTTCGTAAGAATGGTTAGTCGAATAAAAAGAATTAATTTTTTAAAAATAAAAAAGCCAAATATTTACATAAATAAGTAAAACCAATTTAAATAAAATGTTGTCAAAAACTTTTTAATAAAAAAACAAAAAATCTACCTGATAAGTGCAAAACTAATTATTAACAAAGTTATTTAAATTTTAAATTGATCATTGGGTTAAGAGCAAAAAGCTTTCTGAAACAAAGAAATTGATAGAACGAATACAGCTAAAAATAAACATTCATCGGTCTGCACAAGAATGAAATTTGAAAAAATAATAATATATTTGGAAATAATAATGTCAAATGCTTAATGATAAAAATCATAAATACAATAAAAAATACCTTATGAATAATAAACAAAACTTTTATTTGCAAAAATTGGAAATTATTCGGGACTGAGTAGTGCCTCCAGAAATGTGAGTGTGTTTTTTAGAGATCGGACCGGTCGGTTTTTTTTTCGGTTTTTTTCGGTATTTTTCGGTTTTCGGTTTCGGTCATAACTTTGTGAAGTCAAAGTGATAATACCCTAATCAATTATTGGTAAAAAGTTAGGGTTAAGACAAAAGAATAAGCTGGCAAATTTTCATGAAATTGCTTTATTATTTGATTTTTTATGAATTTATAATGAATTTTTTGTTCACATAACAGAACTTGTTGCCCACCCTATGATTTGGTAAATGTTTAAGGCATCTTTTCAAGTGTCTGAAAAAAACGAATTCGGCACGGAGTGAAAAACTAAAGAGAATTCTTATCAATTTTTATTAATATTATTACGTACTTTTTATGTGCATATTAATCACAAGAATGTTAAAAATCATTATTAAATTTTCTAAAACAAATATTTGTTTATGTTCCTAATTAAAATATTATGATCACCAAAAAAAATGTTGAACAATAAAATGGCGAATAACTTAAAACCACATAATCATGACGAATATTTTTTATACAGCAAAAAAAAAAATTAAAAAATGATTCTCAGCTTTTTTACTTAAGGAGTTAAAAAAGTTATTAAATGTTAAAAGCTTAATAATTATAAAAATAAGTTGAAAAATAAAGAATTTTTTTTAACTTTTTATGCATCAGAATTTGTCTAAAGAAATTTTTTATATACAAATAAATTAATCAAATGTAATTGTTTGCCGCCATATTTTCTCAGATTCTTGTCCATTCTTTACAAGATTTTGGAAAATTTTTGTCTAACAAATAATACATTAATATAAAAAATATAAATAATTTTAAACTGAACAGAATAGTAGATCAAAACAAATAAATATTTTAAAATCAAAATAATAAAATTACTATTTAATAAAAAAAGTAATAAAATAAATAAATAAATCTGCTTAGGACATATAAATATTTGCCTTTAAATGTAATAATTGCAGTACTTTTTCAACCAACAGCAGTTCTTTTCTCAACCGATTGCGGTCAATTCAAAATATTTACTAGAAAATTTAAATACTAAATTAATACTTTAAATCTAAACAAATTATCTAGAAATTCTCAGAAACCATCCCAATTACGATTCTCATTTTTATTTTAAAAATTTCATTTCTAAATTTGATATAAACTTATATAAAACTTAGATATGTACTTTATTAATAAATTCAAGTAAAAAGGTAAAAACTGAAACCTCGGTTTTTGTTAATAAAAATTACCAATTTGAATTTTAATTATTTAAAGTTGAATTATTTAAACCAAATACACACAATGTTTAGATAACATATTACGCAGAAAAAATTGCATCAAATTATTATATTTTGAGCAGAAAAGGATGACAACTGTTTACTTACGAACAATAGACCATCATGTAATATAAAAGAAAATATTATAGGAATTTGATAGTATAAAAAAAAATTATATTTTGGAAAGTATGAGCTAAATAGTCCGAACATCCATAGAGAATTAAAACTTTCTGATAATTAAATATGAAACAAATTAATCAAAAATTAAAAATGGAAAATACTACTCCGAACATTCATCTACTTGTAAATTTAATAATAATTTATGGGCCAAATTAGAAATAAATTGGATTATCAGTGAGGTTAAAAAAAGTAAAATTAAAAAATATTTTTAAAATCATAATATAAGAGATCTAGCAAATTAAATATTTAGTAAATACATTTTTGAATATCCAAAATATAATAAAATTTCAAGCTGTAATACTGCAATTCTTCAATTTAAATTGCGGATTGAATATAAAGGCTATAAAAGAGACTTTATTGTGCCATTAAAATATTCATTTAAAATACCCAATCAAAAAGAACCATCAAAAGAATTTATTAATTTATACGAATTAAATAATTTCCGCTGATAAAGGAAAAAATAAATTTTCTTTTATATTCAATAAAATTAAAAGTTAATTTATAAAACGAAATTATATCCCTAACAGGACAAAATTAATGAAATAAACTATATAAAATATCGAAACGGTTACTAAAAATATTCGACTTATTAGCAATATTTATTTATTGAATAAACTATTTATTATAAAACAATGAGAACTGGCGAAATAATTAAAACCAAATTAAAAATGGCGAAAATTTATATTTTTTGTCCCTGATTTAAAAATTTGAGAAATTAAGGCATTGGTCTCACTCAATATTGATGTTGATATTTAATATTCGCCATCAGTGCAAATATTAACGTCATTTCATGTTATTTAATATTTTAAAATAATATATTTCGATAAAAGACATAAGAAAATCAATTGTCTGATTTGATGGTTTTTTGACTAACGCCCTTTTTGATGGTTTTTGACTAACGCCCAAAACACAAAAAATTTCCATTTGATGGTTTTTGACTAACGTCCCAACATCAACATAAGTATATAATTAGTTATTATTTATAATAATTTTTAAAATAAAATTTGGGGAATCTGACCTGAATAAAACAACGATAAAGTTCGGCTACGCTTGAGAATGAAGGAAAAAAAGGAATACGAGAATGAAATTCAGTTCATCGGAATCTTGAGGGCCGCTGATCGACAACACGCAAACTCTAAAAGGCACTTTATTGTGCCACTAAAATATTTATTTGTAAATATACAAATAAAAAAAAGTCAAAAAAATAATTATTATTTATATCACAATAATCTTAAATGAAAATTTTTAAAAATATGAAAGTAGTATTCAAAAGAGTAACGAAATCGTTTAAACAATTATATTGATGAGAATACAATCAATTATGAAGTCATATGTTAAAAAAATTATTAAAAATGTAGTTGTCAAAATAAAAAATTATACTGTTTTTTATAAAGTTTTTATATACATTGGGTTGTTTTAAAGAATTAATAAATTTTATAATTGTTAAAATAACCAATTAACATAAAATGCACTCACAAAAAGTGAAATAAATTTTCTTAAATTTCTGTATAATTAAAGGCCGGTAAAATCAAAGTTTTAAAGGCAAAATTCAATTTAACAATAATTAAGGACCAACAGAGCTGTAGATTTAATTCACGAATATTTTATAAAATAAATTGACTTAAGAAAAAAACTGCTGCCAATTAAAACGTATTTCGACACACATAATAAATAGGAAGATCAATAAAATTAAAAAATATATATATGAAAATTCGTGACAATTTTATTTAAAAATCGAATATATTATAACAAGAAAACTGACACATTGACCGTTTCGATATAGAGCATAAAATTCTTTATTGATAGCAATAAATTATTTATTATACCATGAAAGCAAATCAATTGCTCAAAGTGTCCAACTGTCTAATTAAAAAGCTTATAAAATAAAACAAAACTTTTGAAAATATCGTTAAAACAAAATACAAATAAAAGTGAAAGTGAAAAGATAGAAAAATTGAGTAAATATAAACAAAAAAGCAAATGTTAGCTTAAATAATACCCATAAATATAAACCAAATTAAGTGAACGTGCATGCTTTCGAACTGGAATGTTTACGTAATAAATATACAAGAAAAATAAAAACGTTCTTAAATTATTTCTTTTGAGGCAGTGAAACTCAGGCTCCTTACATGGTAAGCAAGAAATTTATATATATAAATTAAATTAAAAATTTTTACATTTTATCAACAAAAGTCATAAGAATTGAATTGAAGAAATATATAAAGAAAAGTTCAAAGGCAGTTAAGATAAACTTAAAAATATAAATTTCAATTCAATACCTAACAGAATTTTTAATGGATAAGTAAAGTTTAAACATCACAACAAAATATTTCAATTTTTTCCCATCATAAAAAGCAATTTTCTTTTAAGTAGAGTTGTACGGGACTGGGAATTTTGGGCAAAACCGGGACCGGGACTTTTTGTGTTGAAAACCCGGGATTTTTGGCTGGGAAAACCGGGAACTAATAAAAGTTTAAAAACAAAACATCCAAATCAGCAAGAAAATGCTTAAATAAAATCAAAAGTTTATTTCAATTTTTTCGGATAATTAATAAAAAAAAATAACAAAGTTCTTGCAACAAATAATACATGAAACGTAGTTAAAAATATATTAAGGGAAATCGACCGATCTAAATATTAGCATCTTAATCTATCTTTTAATAATCTTAATTTTACAATTTTTTATGTGTGAGATTTTGGTGTATTTTTTTTTCTTCAATATTCTGTTTTCGTTCTCTAGAAGTTGAAAAAGTAAAATAAATTAAAATTTTTTTTATTAATTAAAAAAAAAGGCAAACAATAATAATTCTTTTAATTTGTCTAATTATAATTTTTTTTATTATTAATTTTCACCCACAAATAATGTTTATATTTTTTAATTTTAAATAGTAATAGACAGACAAAAAAATTTAAAAATTTCTTCTCCTACTAAAGATTCTTTAAAAACAAAACGATAATGAGATCAAGTTCATCACACACCTTACGGACGAGAAAAATAAAAATTAAAAAAAAGGAAAATAAATTTAAAAAATGATTATAATATTCATGTAAACTTTTTTGTTCATTAAACAGATAGAAATTTTTATTTTATTTAACAAAGTATTAGAAATAAAAAATTTTAAGCTAAATAAAAAAACAGAAAAAGAAGTGAAAATAGTATTAAGAAATGTCAAAAAAGTAGAAGAATATGCAAATTAAAGGGAAAACGATATACAATATAATACACCTTAAATTACAATAAAAAAAAAGTATGTGCAAAGCACGCTCACACTATCGCTCGCCCCATCTAATGATTGTGAAAAAAATGAGCTCTAAATTATTTGTTAAGAAATATTTTGCCATTTTGGCACGTTTAATAAATTGGAATAGAAAAAATTAATTATAAAAAAATATTATTTAAAATAAAAATTCCCTACCAATTCCATTGAATCGTTCGCGTTTAAAAACGATTAAATAAATTGGAATAAATAAATTCATGCAAAGATGAATTCTTTTAAAAACTTAAAATGGACAATCGTAAATAAAACAAAAAACTTCTTATTTGTTTTAAATTAAAGAGATTTTTAGCAAATTAATAAAATCAAAATAAATGCTAACATCGATTCTAAAACGCGATTTTAAAATATCGTTCTAAATAAAAAATTTGTTCACTTCACCTAATTTGTTTCTTAAGGTTATTCATAGTATCAAAACCTAAATATTTTAAATTGCCTATACACATAGACGTAAAAAGGCACTTAAAAAAAAATGAAAACCAATCTTTTAAAATTAATCGATAAATGATGTCCTAATTTTTCTTATATGACTAATAAAACTCTGATTATATAATTGAAGAGGCATTAAGATATCTTAATAAATGAATAAACGAAAAATCTAATCGAAAATTAAAAAATTGAAAAATAATAAAAATTCATTCTTATAAATATATAAAACGACTCTTTTTGATATGGATACTAATGAATAGGTTGCATTTTTATGGTCTAAAACTGCCAAAACAACTAGGCAAATAGTAAATTAAATAATTATTGATTATTATTATTTATTACATAACCAAAAATATTTGTACATAATCTAAAAAATAGGCAATTTTGTGCTCCTTTTTTTATCTAAAATTTCAAAATATTTAATTTGAATTATCAATTTATACCAATTAACTAAATCTAATAAATTAAAAATTTATAAAAAACGATATTTTCAAAATAAATCAAATACTATTTTTTACCAATCGAAATTAAAGAATAAAACCGAGCGGAAAAATGATGAAAAAAAAATTAGTAAAAAGTAAAATTAAAAAACAGAAATTCCAACATTGCTATTGTGACATAAATCAAATGAATAATTATAAATTTATGAAAAAAATAATCTAAATAAATTTTATGCTACAAATAATCTTGTAAAAATAAAAAAATTATTTTATTAGTACCGTAAAAAACACAAAAATATATATATATATATTCTGAAAAAAGAAATGAATAGTACGTTTCCGTTTTAGAAGGTAAGCTACCCGTTAAAAAACCATCAACGAGACTGTTGATCGCGTGGATTAAAAAGAGATAATTAAAAGGTTTTGTATTTAAATTTGTTTCTTTGCCAAGAGAAAAACTTGAAAAAAATTACTTGAATAATTCTTCTAGGTTCATAGTTCTTAAAACGACTTAAAGGCAGTTTTAAAAATCTTTATTATTTTTCAAACTGAGCACCAGTCAACTGAGAGTCAGGAAACTAAGATAATAGCAAAACTAATTTTTTTTTTTACTATATTAACTTTTGGAAAAAAGTTTTAATAAAAAATGTAAAAGAATAAATGAGTTTAAATACAAATGGTTAATTGAGACGAAATAGGAAATTGGTGGGAAAAGTGAAATTTTAATTCTCATTGTGATAGGATAGTTTTCAAATTTTCTTTAATAAACCCAAAAATATACCCCTAAGAAACACTTTTTTCAGAGTATATGTTAGGAAAAAGGCCAATTTTTGACTAATTACGCCTAATAAGCTCCACCAAAAGACTTTTTAAAATCTTGTAGCAAAGATGCCATCATTAAATTTAACATTTTTTTTCAATGAATTTAAATTTTAACTATGTTTTTCAATTTTAAGCAATCAATTCGTTGGAAAAAGCGTTTATTCTTTTGGTGCCACATTAAATTACAAGAAATGGGATCTTTTTCGTCCTTTGCCCCGTATTGAAACTTTTTCTCAATTTCTTCAAAAAAGAATAAAAAAATTAAAATTTTTATAAAAGTCGATATTGCACTATGTATCTCTCTTTTGGTCTTTCTACTCTCTCTGTCCCCATCCTCTCTCTCTCGCACTTCTTTTCTCTCTCTCTCTCTCTCTTATTCTCTTTTTTTCATCCCTCTTTTTCGCTCTTTCTATGACTCCGCTGTTCCTTAGGTGTTCTATGGCGTCGCTTTGAAAAGTGACGCCATTAACCATTGAGAAAGGACGAACTATTAAGTGTTGGTGAGCATCGCTGAATCCATTTTGCCTTTCACTTCATTTCAACCAACTCATACATATTGAATGAAAAGAGGAATAACTTTTTAAAAATTGTTTATTTATAATTTATTTAAGTTGGGTTTTTTATTTAAATAATTATTATGAAGTTTGAAAATATTATTTTCTTATTCTGTTCTTAGTTGTAAGAATGACATTGAAATTTTTCAGGAAAATGCTTTGCTTAAGAGCTACTTGCAAAATTTCAAAATCTTTCAAAAATTATAATTTTTAAAAATCGGCATTTTTGAAATTGAAAAAATTTTTAAGTTAATAAACACATTTCTAAAATTTTTTTAATTGAATAAAATAAATTTTTTAAAATTTGGGAAATTTTACATAAAGCAAGCATAAAATTATATCTAACTGTTTAAGATTTAAGCACTTTTAAACACTTTTATCAGCTTTTTAATTAGCTCTTTATATAACATATAATGAGGTAACAAAATTTCCAATTTTAAGAATATACTCTCTAAACAAATTCAAGATTTTTTAACTGGATAATTTAGTCTCTTTTAAATAAAATTTCAAAGAAATTTTAATAAATTTTACAGAAAATGTTAATTTTGGTCAATTACAGTTAATTTCATAAAATCTTGAATGGATAATGGACATAATACAATTATTAATTAACACTATTTAAAATATATAATGGCATATAAAGTCAATAATTATGTGACTATAATGACTATAAAAAATAATAATTAATTTACTCTCATATTAATTTTTCTATTTAAACAGCATTCCATTTGTGTCGGTTTTGAAAATTTAACATAAAAAAAAATCCAATATATTTCATAAAGTTAGCATTCATCGATATTTATGATGAAAAAAACAATTAGCGACGCTATTTTAAAAGTAGTCAATTGTTAATATTTTTTATTACGCTATTTATTTTACTTTTTATTTATGAAGATGATTTGATATACAATCTAAGATCGTTTAAGCAATTTCAACTAAATGAGTTATGCCAAAGAAATTACAGACAAGGATAAAAAGATAAATAAAGAAAATTAATTATTCAAAATTAATATAGAAAATTTTATAATTGCATATATTAAAAATGTAAAAGCATTTTAAATGAATAAGCAAAATGAAAAGTCAGCATTTTAAATTTTAATCAATTTATATAAATAATATTTAATCATTAAGAGGATATATAGACCGAATTACAAACCCAATATTTTTAAGCAGAAAGACGTATGAGAACTCATAGCACGAATGTTCACACTTCTACTAGAATTAAAATAATTCACAAAATGCTGATAAAAGAAACGAAATATTAAATAAAAATAATCTTTCAGTTTCAAATTCAAAAATCGCGACCTTTTTCGAAATTTTATATGAATAATCAATTATCATTATACAATGAAGAGACGGAGCGAGCAAAGATAAAAATAAAATCGAACTTAAAAATGCTAATAATTTAATGAAAAATGTTTTAATTGATTCATCCATGAAAATATTTAATAAATATCAAATCTCATTAATTTAAATATAATTTATACTTATTTGCAATAAAATATTTCATGTTAATTTTTTTTAAGCCATAAAAGAAAGATTATTTCATAAAATTATGAATTGGACATTAACAATGGAATAAACCTATTTTTTTGGTTAATAAAGTTATTAAATATTTGAAATCCGAATAAAAGAGATAATAAATATCATATTTCATTAAAAGGAATAAAACCCACAATCAGCATTTATAAAATGCCTATTAAAAAATAATTTAAGTGCAATAAAATTTCAAATAAATGCTCACAAAGAAATTTTTTTAATAATATTTAAATAATAATTTTATCTCTATTGCCATAAATTACAGTTTCAATTAACCATGATTATAACAACTTATTCAGTACCAATTGGATCAGGTATCGAGAAAAAATTATTATTGTTACTAAAGAAAAATCAATAAATGATGAATATAAACTATTCTTTTATAAAAAATAAATGAAAAAAATAAAGAGCAAAATTAAAAAAAATTATTGGTTTATTTTAAAACGAAAAATAACAATAATTTTAAAAGGCAAAGAATAAGATAAATTTAATGTAAAAATTATTGGATATAATCCTAATAACATTTTAGCAATTAAGCATATTGTAATAAATTAAATGGATTCATTTGCTGAATGAATATAAACTTAATGTATACGAGATTTTATTACGAATTTAATAAAACAAGAAACTTTTCGCTAAAATAAAAATATTTCAATAATTTGTGTAGTTAAAAAGAATCTCTGCTTGACGCAATGAATATACTTATAAATTCTTTAAACTAATAAAGTAAAGATATAAAAAAAATTCCAAAACAAAAGTAAGTTTGGGGCTTCATTCCTGCTGACAGTCAAATAGGGTTTGGATTAAAATAGACAAGTGAAATGATCCATCTGCAGTGCGAAATCCAATCGAAGAAGTGCCAGACATCAAATACACGGAGTATACGTGTATATTTTTATACAGAAAACCCTCTGTCCTTTGTGTTAAAGTGTATGAACTGTCTAACTTCTTTCTATCTGCGCCCGCTGTTGGACAAAATGACTCTTAATGCCAATTTAGTAATTTTTTCGATTTTTTCAAAAACACACTGAACATTGCCTTTTTGTATTGTTTGTTTTGATCAACCATATCTCGCGTTATCTCCAAAAAAATCAACAAAAATGGTATTTAAAATTTTTTTTGAAAAGGAGACGTTTTTTTCTAAGCAATGCTAATTTGTAAGCAATTTAACATCTCAGATCTCAGGAAAAGTTGTGATTATTAAAATTTATTTTATTAAATTACCTTAAAAGTAATAACAGACCCCAACAAAAGTTAGCCTCTTTTTTGAGTTTCACACATTTGATATTTCGCATAAGTAATGAAATAATTTATGTAAAAATTAAAATTTATAATTGTTTATAGATTTAAAATAAATTTAGAACCATGTAAAAGGCTCTCAATAAGCTTTTTGGGCACTGTATGTTCAAGTTTTATAAATAATATTTTTATGAAAAGTTCGTACCTTTATCAAATGATTGACAGATAATTCTTCAAATTTTCTTTTAAATCACACTATTTTAATTTATTTATTGAATTAAAATGTTCACTTCATTTTATCAATAATTAAAAAGGAATATCTTCATTCATCCTGAAAGCAAAAATTAAATGACTTTAAAATAAATTTATAAATTAAATAATTTTATGATGAAGAAGATTACGAAAATTGTCAGAAAATAACATAAAAAATTAATCAATAACGATTAATGTATATACAATCAAATGTAATTGATATCATATTCATAATAATTGTTTAACAATGGAAGCCTGTTCATTCAATTAATATGATGGCAGCCATTAATTATAAAATGAAAACATAAATACAGTAAAAAATTAATCCATATATAGTCTAGTCAAGTTTGGTATTTAGATATGTTATCTTGTTACAAACAGATGCAAAAAATCGTTTCTAATGCATATAAATGAATTTAATAAAGCAGCATTAAACATATTGTTTATCTGTAATAATCAATTTAATTCAATATCACAATTCATTAATTAACTAACTCGCAAAATATTTGACGTTTCAAATGCCTTTTTAATATGTGGTTGTATTTTGATGTTATAAGAAAAAAAAGTTACTAACAAGAATTCACCCAATAGAATGCAATAATATTTCAAATTTAAAGATAATTATAATTTGTTAACTTTGTACTTTTATGAAACTGAAAATCTGGCTCTTTTAATAAACCTACAGACATACCAACATTTAACATAATGAAAATAAAATGTAAATAAAATCTTAGTTTAAAATGTAACAAAAAATAAAATGATATTCGGAATTTAAGTATAATAACTTTCATATCGAACAAACACATTTTCTCACAACTACACGAGTAAAAACAAAGTAAAGCAATTTCGAAATGCTTTTAAGCAAATATGTATATAACCGAAATTCTCATTTTAAATAAACAAATTAAAACTTCGCTTAATAATAAGATATCCGTATCACATGGTCCGAATCTCCCTGCCCATACCGTACCAACGCATGGCGCGGTTCCTGCCGTAACTGAAGAAAATTTTAAATTCCGGTTAATCTAATTTAAAAAAAGAACAAAACCACATGAACTTAAACTACGAAAATAAAATATATTTAATGTCAAAATAATCAAAAGAAATCGATAGCATATCTTTAAAAACGGATCAAACATAAAAAAAATTTGAAAAAAATCATGAAGAAAAAAAACTTAGACTAATCCATAAGGTTTTAAAAACGTAATTAAACGAGAATTTGTTCTGAGTTTAGCAATCATAAAATTGTTAGCTATAAATGCAAATAAACAAGAATAAGATGAATTACATTTTATGTAAAAGAAACAAAAACATAAGTTTAATCAGATACAGTTGAGACACACAAGGAATCTTATTCGCGGGAAAGAATATGATGAAAAATTATTCAATTATGTTGTAATTATTTATGAAAAAACAAGAATTAAATTTCGAATAAAAAATAGGATAAAAATGTTCAAAAAACTATGTTTCTCAAACTGAAAAAAAATAAATTTAAATCAGAATATGATTTTATTTGATATTTGTACAATGGGAATTACGTAATGAAATTGATGAACCCGCGTGCACAAGTTGTATAAGATTCTAAATCCCTCATTAAAATTTACATGCCAAAGATATATAAAAATTATTTTTGAAGACGAACGGCTAATAAAAAAACAACGAAAACCAAATAACAAAAATTTCTTATAATTATTAAAATAAAATTTTTAAACAAAATTTATAAATTTTATTTCCGACCAAAAATATAAAATAAGAAAATTATTGGGATTTAATAAAACTTAAAAATATTTTAAACTCAGCATGCCATGTTCAAACTAATTTTCTTAAGTTTGAATAAAGTGCAATCAACAAGACCACCTTTGTAAAAAGAACCGGTTCACAAGGTTTAATATTTAATTGATTCAATAATGGTTGTTTTTGTAAGAACCAAAACAATTGATGAAATATACATAAATTAAATTAAAATAACTTTTTACAATATTATTTAAAAATTTATTTTCAAACAAATAAAAAGTCCACAATAAACACAACTTTTACTTTAATTCTTCGAAATGGTCAAAATTATTGAAAATTTTAATAAATAACTTTAAAATTATGACTTATGCATTATATAGTGAGTGTTAAAGTTTACAGAAGAAACTTTATTATATTTGAATATACAAGAAATAATAATAAATCATAAAAAGTTCATTATATAAAATAAATTAGAGAAGTAAAACTACTTGAATAATTGCCAAATATCGAAATGTTATTACGAAGAAATTTTGTATTTAATAAATAAAATCAAACTAATTAGAAAAAATAAATATAAAATCAGAATAATGCCGTATGCGGCTGGCGTTTTTATTTGGAGGCCCCGTCCCGCCTTACTCTGTCAATGGCCATAAGTAGGGTTTAAATTATATGGACGAAAAACACCAAATTTGGACACAAATATTGATTAAAAATGCCAGAATATACGACAAAAATCTCATAAATTTTGTTGTATAAAAAAAAAGTTATGGCCCGAAGGAACTCAAAAACCTAGTTTTTCGTTGTTATTTTTTTGGTGATTTTTTTCGTACACGAATAAAAATTTTTGCAAATTTTGCAGGTCAATTTCGTTTTTCAAATACTTTTGAACAATACCAACAATATTTAATTTAGTTGAGAAAGGAAAACGTTTGGTCCAAAAATCATATGACGATGTTTAGGCTGGCGAAAGTTTGTCCCGCTCCGAAATTTAAAACCCTCTAAAATTAAAAAAAAATGTGTTGATATACAATATTTGCCACAAAAACCTACAAAAAAGGACTTAATCTTCAAAATGCCAATTTTTAAAGTTCTAGCTTCATAACTGCAAACAGAAATACATCGAAATTTATTTTTTTGTAATAATTTATTCTATTTCAGTGAAAATTTTCTTATGCGAACAAAATACCTAAAAAATTTAATTCTCTTTAAAAAAATTTAATCATTTAATTTATATATAAGTAATGCAAAATTATCATGCAAATAAGTTAAAGACTGAAAAAGTAATATTAAAAAATATATTTAATTAATTAATTAAAAATAAAAATTCCAATTTTCAATGAACAATTAGTTTTTGATCTTAAGATATTCAAAAAAAATTCTACAGCTAAGACCCATTATGTACCTCGGCACAAAACTATTTAAAGAAAAGAATTTTTTGCTCCAATACATTTGAGCGTTATAAACGCCATTTATCGGCACTAATGGAGTGTTGGATATGCTTGAAAGGCTTTTCCCCAATGTCGGTTTAATAAATATCAATATTCTCTCATCAAAATAAAATAATAAACATTATAAAATAAATTCAAGAAAACTATTTTAATAAAAGTTCTATTCCTTATTATAATAAAAATAAAGGATTTGAGCAATTCGAAAGCATTAAATAAAAATTATATTAAATTTTATTTTTTGAAAAGATAAGCACATAATAAAAAACAAATCAAACCTAAATCTTTTATATTTTAATTCAAAACTTAAAACTCAAACGAATTTTTTCAAATTAGATGAATGCTAATTTAAAAATATATTTTTAACGAATTTTAAAACATTACACGGCCGTGGCTGCACTTTTATTTGCCTTTTTTTTTTGCATACACGACTTCAACAACGACGAAAATTTTTTGTAAAATTAAAAATAATAGTCTCTACAAACTACACTAATAGTGACAAGAGCAAGTCAAGAAATCACAATGGTTTTAAAAATTTTATTTATTAATCGTATTAAATAATTGTCTCAGAAAATGTAGAAATTACTAAATTGCTCACAAAATTTTAATAAAATTTTATTGTATAAATTTATTTATCTGGAAACAATATATGTTTGAAAAACCACAATTTTATCAATATTAAAAATAAAATGTATAATTATTACTTTTAAGTTATTAAGGTATACCAATTTTATAAAAATGATTTTTGAATTATAAAATTTTTCATTTTTGTTTATTTAAAAAAATAATCTACGAAATCTAACAATTAAAACAAATAAATTATTATGAATATCATGGAAATAAACTAACAATAAAAATATATTGCGAATAGAATTGAATATATGCGGAGGAAGCAATTTTATAAATATAAATAAATATATAAACAGAATTACAATAAGAAAATAAATATTTATCATTTTATAGTGCGAGAGATGGTTTCATAGAGTTGGAAAGTGTCCAATTTGTCTTATGCTAAACTTAGAATGCAATTAATTGTAATCAAGGTATTTTCATTAATATAAAAATAAAAAATGGTTAAATTAAAATTAACATCGATTTCTCAAGTGCAAAAATAAATATCGCCAAAATACTTATAGACGCTTTTTTTATAAAGAATTTTTTTAATAGGTTCGTGTTGCGTCGTCAAAAACAATCAAGCGGAAAGAACAAAGAAAAAAACAAAAACAACAAAATATTCAACTTCCAATTTGTCTCTAATTTTATTAGAACTTATTTTGCGAGAAAAATTAAAAAGAAAATAATATTTTATAATAGAAAAAATAAACATAAATTAAACTGCACAAAAGTACAACCAGAAAAATATTTAGAAAACTCTAATATACAAACGAATATACAGTTGAATTTTTTAGCGACTAAAAAGAAATATATTTATGCTTAAAAATGGGGTGAAGAATAAATTTTGTCATAAAACCAAAAAATCCATCTAAAAATTCAAACAATTAAAATAAGATAGCAAATAAAAAACTGATCAGTCAACATATCTTGATGCATTATTAAATTCATTTAGATTAAAAATTTATCCAAAAAATAAATTTAAAAGTATTACTTGCAATATAATAAAAACCAAATTTTTTATTAAAAAGTATAATTTTAATAAATTCCAAAATGGGAATTTGATCATAATCAAATTTTTGATAAACTACAATGCTTTTTAATAAAAAGATAAGAAATTAATTAAATTATTATATATTTTAGGACGAAAAGCTTTCGGTCAAGCACAACACAATCTGCAAGACTCACAATTGGTCAAAAAGAACAAAACACGTGGTGATTGCGGCTTAATTTAGTCAATAAAAGATATTTTATAGGATTTTATTTAAAAAAATACATTAAACAAAAATGAAATTTCGTTAATTTGCGGAACAGCACCTCCGTCTCCAATAATTGACGACGAGTACAACGCCAATTATTGGCATTAAAAACCAAAGTCATTCATAAATAAATCTATTCACAAAACTTTCTGCCGGAATTTGTTTTTAAATTTTTTCAAATCTACGAATCCTTATGATTTTATTTTTTTCAGAACCATAATGAATAAATGGAGATAATTATATTTAGAGTTTCATTGACCTGACATATAATAAAAAATAAAAACATAAACAAAATATTTTAATTAAAAATCGATCAACAAAGGAGATCAAATTACATTACTTCAGCGGCAAGAGATATTGGAGAATATAATATATTAAATTTCTTTTTCAAAATAAAAAATAAAATTTATTTAATTTTAAATATATATTGCAGCGCTCTTTATTTAATTGATTACTTACACAAAAAATAATAAAAACCTAATATTGGATATACTTTAGTCAACCCCCCAGAAAATAATGGCACAAATTATATACCAATCGATTCGTTTCGACAATCTATGCACGAAAAAATAAGTCTCCAGTTGCGGAAAAGCCAAAAAAAAACGGTTTTTGAACCGGTTTAAAACTCGAAAAATTGAGTTAAAAAGGGGGGCTCCTGACACTTTAAAATGGTCAAATTCTGACAAATTTGGTATCATTCGAAAGCTCTTGATGATCTAAGTCAAAAACAAGGTATACTTCCGAATCAATGCCATCTAAGCACTGGGACAAATGAGTCTCAGTGAAAATAGCCATTTCAGTACCAAAAAAAGTTTTCTTCTATAATGCACAAAAATCGTTTAGTTTTGAATAATGAGTATTGCGCTAAAAAAAACCGCCGCACACTCGACTACGGCGGCCAGTAGGTGGGGCGAGACTACGGGCTACGGAAGAAGTCCGCGCGTGATCCGCAGGCGGTTGACTGATTGACGTGGGCCCTTCGGCCCCCGCAGAATGCATAATTTTATAATACTTAAAAAATTATTGTATAAATTTATTTATCTGGAAACAATATATGTTTGAAAATCTACAATTTTATCAATATTAAAAATAAAATGTATAATTATTACTTTTAAGTGATTTAGGTATACCAAATTTTATAAAAAGATTTTTGAATTATAAAATTTTTCATTTTGTTTATTTAAAAAAATAATCTACGAAATCTAACAATTAAAACAAATAAATTATTATGTATATCATGGAAATAAACTAACAATAAAAATATATTGCGAATAGAATTGAATATATGCGGAGGAAGCAATTTTATAAATATAAATAAATATATAAACAGAATTACAATAAGAAAATAAATATTTATCATTTTATATGTGCGAGAGATGGTTTCATAGAGTTGGAAAGTGTCCAATTTGTCTTATGCTAAACTTAGAATGCAATTAATTGTAATCAATGTATTTTCATTAATATAAAAATAAAAAATGGTTAAATTAAAATTAACATCGATTTCTCAAGTGCAAAAATAAATATCGCCAAAATACTTATATAATGTAAACGCTTTTTTTATAAAGAAAACTAAAAACTAATGAATTGCAAAATTTTTTACATCAAAAATAGATTTGCAATTTATTAGGATAAGAATCTGAAATCAAAGATTCTTATTTTTTGTTTTATTTATATGAAAATTTTTAAAGAAAAAGGCGTTTTGGTGGAAAATTTTTGAAATTTGTTGGGATGTTAGCTGATTTTGCATAAAATAACTTTTTTTCGAGCGAATTTTTAAAAAAAATTAATGAGTTTAATTAAATGGAGTCATACTTGAAACTGACGTTTTTTGTAGCTTTTTGCACAATTAGGTATATCCAGTGTAAAATATTGACGGAAAACCTGTGAATTGACCCCGTGAATCGTGACCGTAACTGAAAAACCAGTGAAATTCACAAAGCCATATTAAATCATACTTAACAAAAAATTTTCTTCTATATTCCACATGTATTTATTTTGATTTTTAGAATATTTCGGTATCACAAATAAGTTCAATCTGTAATTCGGCGGAAAAAAAAAATTCCGAAAGCTCGTTTATTGCCGAAATAAAACTTTAATAAAATTCCGAGTATTAAAACTCTTATACAATACGACGTAAACTTAAGCAAAAAACATTAACTTTAAATACAAAATTAGAAATAGCATTACACTTAAATAAGCAATAATTTAAATTTACGGTTAAAAATTGCATTTTAGTATATTCTTACAATTTTCTGTAAATAAGTTCTTATGGTAATTTATGAATATTATTTGCACTTTCTATGGAAAATCATAGAATCAAAATTAATTCCTTTAAAAATAGACGGAAAAAACATTTTTTACTACATAAAAAAAATATTAATTATTATTATTATTCTCTAGAATCAATTTCCTGACATACAATATTATGAGCTACCAGCAAATTTATTAAAAGTAAAATTATAATAAACTACAGATTTTAAATGAAGATATAAAATACTCTAGTAATAAAAAAATGAAGATAAATTTAAAAAAGGAAGTTTGAAAAGTATATATAATTTTAATATTATAAATTTATATATAAAATCCTTGCTTAATAAATATAGCCTGTCATTAAAAATCAAATCAAAAGCAGCACTTGAAATACGAAAGTATGAAAATTATAGTTAATGTCGAATTATCAAATGAATCGTTTTCGCATTTCATTAAGATATACATTAAACATATAAAAAATTTGAAAAAAGCTTAAAGAAAGCAATAAAAAATAAAAAGTTAAAAATCGAAAGCTGAAAAAATGAATAAAAAAGCTATATAATAAATTTCATTGTCATCCCCCGGGATAAAAAAGAAAGTTTAAAAAATTATACGTTTTACCCAGCTAAAAAATTAACATATTAATAATCATCTTAATCCAAGCATTTCCAGAGTCACAGAGCGAAATTCAAATACGTGAGCACAACACGGGATTGTACGGGAGGATCAAAGCAGCAGGACGAAATATAGCGCGATCTGTAATTTTGGCATCACATGCAAAAGAATTAAAAAACATAAGCAAAACGAGCGGGGATTATAGTTACCGATTGATGAAATGAAATAAATTCAATTATGAGTTATGACCCGTACTAAGGATTAAAGAAATGTGTTTAAAAAATTTATATAAAAATTATTGAAAAAATAAAAAAATTCTTATAAACAATGAAATTTTCATTAATCCAAAAAAGTCTTACATATATATTAACAATGAAAATGATTGTAAAATAGCTAAAAAAAATTTAATATTACAAAGGGTTTCACCTATAAATTCAAATTAACAGGATAAATGAAGCTGTATCCAATTTATTTTTTAAAAATTTTTAAGGAATTTTCAATGAAAAACGATACGCAAGAGCATTTTCGATTTTTTCAAAGACAATAATTTGAGTCTTGTATTCATATTTCGACAGATTTATGCATATAATGCAAATAAATTAAAATAAGTGCTTCGTTTAAACAAAGCAAAATGTATTATAAAGATCAGAATGTTGTGATAAATGTTTTATGGATGGGAAATAAGTGAATTAAAAACAAAATTGAATAATTCAAATATTATTTCCATGAAATTATAAAGATGAAAATCCTTTTATAAAGCTAAATATTGTTCTGCTCAATTATATTACACCCGAAGAAAAAATAAATAAATTTCAAATCAATCCATATCAAGCTATTAAGAGAATAAAATTAAATATTAAATATGTTAAATATAATTTTCGGAATTTTATTTAAAATTTATAGTAATAGAAAAAAACCAAACATAACTAAATATGCTTTTTAATTTCTAAAAAAAAAAGGATAAATAATGATTAAAGGAAATGTAAAATGTTTAGTGCTGCATATAATAAGTGGTTGAAACTGTACAATTTGGAATTATGTGGGATATCACATAAATATATATATATATATATATATTCAAAATTCATTTTTCCGAATAATAATATTTAAAAATTAAACGAAAAAAATTAGAAATTTTAAAAGTCAACGCATGAATTACTTTAAAAATTATAACCGAACATGAGAATGACTGATAAAGGAATTCTTATTAAATTTATGAAAATGTAATTTTTATTACATAATATCTACAAAATAAAAGATATATTAAAACGCAATGAATGGACTTCCGCATATTTATTATAGGGTTCAAACCACGCCCCCGTCAACCCCGCCCCCCCGGGGGCGCGACAGATTTTTTTGCCTCACCCCCGTCCCCGCCCCCGTTACTCAGACCCCCGCCCCCGCGACCTTCACCACCGCGGGGCCGTGTGGTGAAAATACACCACTAAGAATGGAACATTCGTGGGATAAAAGGCAAAAAATGTATACATTTTAATTTTTTTACAATCTTGAGAATTTTTTATGCATTAACGACAATTGTACTTTTTTTGTGGATTAGTGGTTAGTGCTTCAAAACTAACATTATCTAATATATTAATTTTGCAATGTGTGTATGTGTGTCACAAATTTTGAATTTTTTTTTGACACGATTGTTTTAGAGATTAAAAAGAAAAGGGGAGGAGGGTGAGAAAGAGAAAAGAGGAGAGCGAGAGAGATAAAGATAGAGGGAGAGAGAGAAAGAAATAAAGAGCAAAGAGAGTAAGAGAGAAAGAAAAGAGAGAGGAAGAGAGAAAAAAAGAGAGAGAAGGAGAGAAAGAGGGAGAGAGAGAGAAAGATAGAGAAAAGAGGAAAGAGAGAGAGATAGAAAGAAAAAAGAGAATAGAGAAGAGAGTGAAAAGAGGAGAGAGAGAGGGATAGAAAAGAGTAGAGAGAGAGAGAAAAAAAAGTAAAAAGAATAGAGAGGGAGAAAGAAAAGAGGAGAGAGAGAAAATAGTAGAGAGAGAGAGTAAAGAGAGAGACAAAGATAAAGGGATAGAGAGAGAGAGAAAGAAAGTGATGGAGAGAGAGAAAGAAAAAGATGAAAGAGAGAGAGAAGGAGAAGAGAGAGGATGAGAGAAAAAACAGAGAGAAGGAGAGAGACAGGGAGAGAAAAGAGAGAGACAAAGAGAGGGATAGAGAGAAAGAAAGAAAGAGAAAATAAGAGTGAGGGAGAGAGAGGGAGAGAAAATAATAGAGAGAAAGAAAGAAAGAAAAAAGAAGTGTGAGGGAGAGAGAAAAGAGGAGAGAGAGAGGGAGAGAAAATAATAAAGAGAGAGAAAAAAGAAGATTGAGAGGGAGAGAAAAGATATAGATAATGAGAGAGGGAGAGAGAGAGAGAAAGAAAGAAACAAATGAAAGAGCAGAGAGAAAAGAGAGAAAGAGAAAGAGGAGAAGAGGGGAGAAAAAGAGTAGAGCGAGAGAAAAAAGAGAGAGATAAAGAGAGGGAGAGAGAGAAAGAAAGAAAGAGAAAAGAAGAAGGAGGAAAGAGAGAGAGAAAGTGAGAGAAAGAGAGGGAGATAAAAGTGTAGAGTGAGAGGAAGGAGAGGGAGAGAATAAGAGCAAAGAGAGTAATAGAGAAAGAAAAGAGAGAGGGAGAGAGAAAAAAGATGAGAGAGAGAAAGAAAGAAAGAGAAAAGAAGAGAGAGGGAGAGAGAAAGGAGGAGAGAGAGAGAGAAAGAAGAGGAAAGAGAGTGTGCAGCAAGTTGGGAGAAATGTGAGAGAAGTATGATAAATAATTTTCTCAATTTTGGCTAGCGCGAGGTGCGCGAGCGAAGCGAGCGCGCCTGCGCTAGTTATTTGTTAAAGGTTCGATACCAGTTGACGTTTTGCTTTTAATTTATTTATTTTTCTGATTAATAGACAAAAACACCCATAAAATCGACCATTCTTGGCATAATTTGTTAACAAATTGAACTGAAATTTCCAAAAAAAAAAAATCCGGTGTTGCCGACAGGTACTTAAAAAAAATTAAATTTTCTTGAGTAAATCATGAAAATTTAATTATTTTTTAAAATATTTTTACAAAATACCGAAGAAAAACAAAAAATTTACCGAAAAATTTAATTTTTTTTGGTAAAATCTGTTAGAAATAGAGCCTAAATTTCAAAATTCGCGCGGCGACACCTATCGGCACCACCGACCCTCAAAAATTTTTTTGTGAGGTTTCTTGGAGTTAATTCAAAGCAAATCCCCGCCCCCGTCCCCGCGGGGGCGGAATTATCGTGCCCCTGCCACCGCCCCCGCGACTCTGACCCACGCCACCCCCGCCCCGCGAAAAGCCACCCCCGCCCACGGGGTCCGAACCTACTTTACTATAAACAAAAAGAAATTCTGATTATTAATCCTCTATTAAAACGGCCCCTCTATTAAAGCGGCCATTTGGGCCTTTAATGTCCGAAAATTTTCAAAAATATCATTTTTTCTGTATTTACTAATAAAAATGTAACTTTTAAAAAATTGGACATTTTTACCAAAATAGCCAGAAAACAGAAAATTCTCCATTTTTAGTCAATTTTCTTCAAAATAAAAAAATTTTACTTTTATTTTGTATTTTTGATTCTACATATTTAGCTATTTTCGAGATTTTTATGCTTAAATTTAACAAATTTGAAGAAATTTTAAAATTGCCCTCCATTTTGAAAAAATTGATGTGCATATTTTTTACTTTTTATGTGCATATTTTGCAATTTTTGGTGCATATTTTATGCGCATATTTTGCGATTTTATGTGCATATAATTCCTAGCCCTACTGATTATTCTGATACCAGAAGCGACGGAGTGTGGGAGAAAGTGAGATAAAGGACCTGAGAGAACCTCACAAAATTTTATTAAAAATTGGTCAATTTATTTTTTCCAATTGGCATAATTTGCGTCAATGCTAAAAACATCTTGATCAAAACTATACAAAGTTGTGATTATTTTGATAAAAAAAATCATGTTTTAATTACATAAATAATTTTTAAATAATAAAACTTTTATTATGTATCATTAATATTAATTTAAGAACGCAAGGTCTATTTTTTTTTAAATTTCTTTGATAGATATTGTTAATGCCACGGCTGGATCCACCAGGGAAAATTCGTGGTTAGCCTTAATTTTACCAGCCTATGATCAAATTGTAAAGCAGTGTACTATTGAAGGCCGTGTTTTTTCATCAGATCATCTGCCGCAATTTTTCACATTGTCTATTCCAAAAACTACTCAGAAACCTATTTTTATTAATGTTCGACGCTTCACCCCATCGAATGTGTCTATTTTAAATACAGTTATTTCTATAATTAACGCCTTATCTCAATCATTTTAGTGTAAATGAAAAATATAACGCCTTTAATAGAACACTACTAGAAACCTTAAACGAGTGTATTCCAATAAAAAGACTTACCAAAAAAGAGTTATCCCCTAAATATCCAACGCATTTATTGTCATCCATTAAAGAAAAGGCCAAACTACTAAGCTGTGTAAAACTGACCCAACAAAAAAGACACTTTATGATAGCATTAATATACAAAGAAAATAGAAAGAAAAAAAATTTCATTCTCAACTTGAACAAAGGCTATTTCATAGGGAAAAATCAATTTTTAAATATATACAAAAATATGATGTTAATCCCTTATAAATACCGAATTTAGTTTCTGAAAATAAATGCTATCATACTGACCGGGAAAAATGTGAATTATTTGCCAACGTATTTGCAAATTCGTTTAACGATTCTGAGGTTGACCCAGGCTACCTAAACTTGTGCAACACTGTTGTAAATCAATGCTTTATATCAGATATAGACTTTAAATCATCGGACACAAAAACTTTTGAAAAAAACTTCCGAATAAAAATAGGACCTCCACGGATAATATTGGCTATAAAATATTGAAAAACTGCCATTCTTCATTGACAACTGTTATTACTGACCTGTTCAGGATTTCTTTAGACATTGGTTCACTTCCAGATATTTGGAAGGAATCAATAGTTGACAAATATAATCCTTAAAATTATAGGCCTATTTTTCTAACCTATTCATTTTGCAAGGTTATGGAAACAATTCTTAGCCAAAATATTTACAACTTTCTCCTAAAAAACAATAAAATTTCGGAATACCAATTTGGTTTTGTTAGAAATAGGTCTACGACAAGTCAACAGTTGTAGAAGATTGGTAAATGTTGTTGGATTTATATTGATTTTCAAAAGCATTAGACTCAGTGCCCCATAATTTACTTTTATACAAATTGGAAAAAATTGGTATAAAGGTCAAACTTTTAATGTGGATAAAGGGCTTTTTGAGTAATGCTGATGATCCGTAATCCGTCATTACGGAGGTCCTAAAAGGCCCTAATTTGGCGTAATCCGTAATACGTAATCCGTAATTTTCAAAAAAAAATTTATTTAAAAAATTTTTATTTAAAAAAAGCCAATCTAAAAATTGATTAAAAGTAATTTATGATCAGAATAAAAGATCTGCATGTTTTTTTGAGGTGAAAATCCCAAAATATGGGCCGAAACCGGGAGAAAAATAGCAAAAATAGGCTAAAAATGGCAGATTCAGAGCTGTGGTCGAAAATTTTCAAATTTTTTCCATTAATTTTCTATGATCCCACCCGTTTCGAAGCTTTTTTAAAACAAAATTAAAAAGATTGTCCTGGTTTGGCGGTGCCGAAAGGCAAATAAATTATAATTTGTGACGTAAAAATTCATTCTTATTGAATTTTTAGGGTTCATTTTGGGAATGATTTGTGAAGGGGTCCAGGCTGTGTAAATTGACGACATTTTTTGATTTTAAAAAAAGTTTTTCGCGGCGTGCTTTTTCTAAACAACTGGAGAACATGGGGGGTCAGAAGGCGCGCCGAAAGGCGCCGCCGGGAAAATTTTTGAAAATTTGTATGCAATTTGCTATAAGATTTTGTCTAAAAATGACTAAGATTTAATAAAAATAGAAAAAAAAATTCATTTTATAAAAAAAATCTCGCAAGAAATCGTCTCGAAAATACGGACCAAAATTACGGAAAAATCCCAAAAATCCGTAACCCGTATTCCCTAATATGTAATCCGTAATTACGTCCAGCCCTGATTGTAATACACAATTTTTTTTTACTACTGAATGAGCAAAATTTGTAATACTATCCAGGGATGGTCTACCCACCTAGAAAATTTTATTTGGAAATTCCACCATCCTTTGTAAAAAAAAACTACAAATAATTCTATAAAATGATGATCAAAATCAGTTATAGAAAATATGAAACAAAAAGATAAATCAATAAACTGCTGCTCAAAATATTAATGAAAATAAATAAAGATAAAAAAGGAAAGAAAAATATAAAAAATAATACAAACAAATAAATCAAACAATGCAATAATACTTGACCAAATTCTTTTGCATCATTAAAATTCTCGCCATGTCAAGAAGATTTATTAATGATAGAATTCAAATAGGATAAACAGATGTATAATTGTTGATAAAGAAAATACCCATGACAAAATAAAAAACCATATTTTTTATAATTAATTTGTGCGAGTTTAATAATTTTTATGGCAATATGAATAAAATTAAACATAAAAAAAATTCCCAACTGAAACTGGAGAAATTTTAATGTTAATCCAATTCCGCTATTAATATGAAGGAAATTAATTAATTCAACACCTCGAGTGCAGAGTATAATCAATTAAAATAATATAGCAAATAAGTTTTACAATGTATGGCTAGAAAATAAAATCCATATCCTTTAAAAATAGTATGATGTTATGGGTGCCATAATCGAACCTTTCACTTTATTGAACAAATTATGAAGTATTTAATTTATAAATTAATTAAAAAACAAAATAACAATGGAAAAATAATTTATTAGAGACAATCGTCCGATCTAAAGTTTTAAAATTAAAAAATATATAAAAGCAAAATACAAAGAATTAACGTTGCTTTAATCAATCAAACAATATTAATATTTTTATTATAAAAATTTGCTTATAAAAATTAAAAAAATGAAATTAATTAAATAATTAAAACTCGGGTAGCTGCAAATTTGCCTTCGAGAAACGGAAAAAAACAATTTAATAATAAGTGGCGTAATTTCTTGCAAATATGGATCCTAGTGAGCCCAACCGATTGCTATACGAATGGTTTGTGATCGTTGGCTCTTGATTGACTTTCCGAAAAATAAAAAATATTATATATAATATAATAAAATAAAATTTTTGTTCTATGCTTAAACTTAAATGAAAATTTTTATACTAACCAGAAGAATATTATAATTAAAATAGTAATTACAAAATGATAATTTTCATCTTGGCTATAACCATACAAATTAAGCGATCATTCATCGGTCAAGAATAAAAATTATAAGAATTGTCAGAGCATTTAATTTGCGCTGAATGAAAGTGAATGAATAAAATTACAAACAATAAATGAGCCGATTAAATAATAAAATTACGAATATTGTATGCGAGTGCTAAAAATTTTTAAATTTAAACACAATATTTTGAATATAAATGACATATAAAAAAAATTTATGATTTAATTACTATATTCACGGAAAGTTAGAATTATTTCAAGAAAATTGTAAAAAAAAAACGAAAAACGAAAACAGAAAATACAAACAAATTAACGAATTATTGAATTCGCAAAATGAATTAAAAAAAATAAAATATTTTAATGAAGAATATTAAACTTAGAAAAATAAATTTTAATTTAGCTTGCAAAAAAAGAAAAAACTTTTATGTAGCAGATTTAATATAATTTTTTGCCTTTAATTAAAAAACTAATACTTTTTTGTCAAAATAAATAATAAAATATTTTTAAATGTTAGCTTTTATGATGATATATATGAAATATGAAAACTCAGCGCATAAACTTATATATTTAAAAAAGTATGAAATTCTAAACCTTTGTTTCATCAATTTATCAATAATTTAAATTTGGTTAAAAAATGAATAAAATTCACCAATGATCTACATACACTATTAAAAGTTGTAAAGACGATTAATAAGATTATTTTTCTAATTGGGCAGTGCTTCGTAGAATTGTTTGATTCCTAATTAATAATAGCTTTCCCCTTCACCCAAAACCCCGAAAGAATCTGACTTGGCGCTCCTGCCGAAACGCGACTTTGCTTTATGGTCTTTCTTTCATTTATATAGTTAATAGAAAAACAAAAAATAAAAAACAAAAAATATGTATTAAAAAATTTATTAAAATTGCTATAAATATTTAAATGAAAATAAAAAATGAAATAATATAATGTTTATAAATAATTTTCTTAATTTATTGCTAATTTAAATATAATTTGTTGTTGATGGTTTTTTTATTAAAAATAAATACAACTTCATGGTTTTGATGGAAAATTTGAATTTATTTGCATTAGAATTAATAAATAATTAGGAATAAATAAATTAAAATAATTGCTCTATAATGATCTGAATGGGAAACAAGTGAATTAAAAACAAAATTGAATAATTCAAATATTATTACCATGAAATTATCTTTAAATAAAGCTAAATATTGTTTGCTCAATAATATTACACCCGATGAAAAAAAAACAAATTTCAAATCAATCCATATCAAGCTATTAAGAGAAAAAAATTAAATATTAAATATGTTAAATATAATTCGGAATTTTATTTAAAATTTTGTAGTAATAGAAAAACCAAACATAACTAAATAATGCTTATTAATTTTGAATATTAATAAATATTACACATGATTAAAGCAACAGACAATTAAACATATTCACCATTTGCTTTTCATCGTTTTAATATCACTTTTCTAAAAAAAGGATAAATAAAATAAATGATTAAAGGAAATGTAAAATGTTTAGTGATGCATATATTAAGTGGTTGAAACCGTACAATTGGGAATAGAAAATAGAGCTTAAATTCAAAAATTCGCCCGCCGGTGCCTATCGGCTACGCCGGCCCCTCAAAAATTTATTTTTTTAAATTAAAAATTAGCCCAAAATTACTAAATTTGGTCATTTTTTAGACAAAATCTGTGCAATTTATGCCATAGTAATTGAATCAAGGCGATACATCGACTGAAGGAATGTGGAGCCAAACAGATCATTCATAAAAATTTTGTTTATGAGATTTTTTGGAGTTAATTCAAAGCAAATCCCCGCCCCCGTCCCCGCGGGGGCGGAATTATCGTGCCCCCGCCACCGCCTCCGCGACTCTGACCCACGCCAACCCCCGCCCCGCGAAAAGCCACCCCCGCCCACGGGATCCGAACCATACTTTACTATAAACAAAAAGAAATTCTGATTATTGTGATGCCAGAAGGCAAGGTCTATTTTTTGAAATTTCTTTGATAGATATTGTTAATCATATTTTAATTCAAACCCATCGGCGAGTTAATTAATATGGTATTATTTACTAACCAATTGAATTAGATGGATGACAATATGCTAATTCAGGGCTGTCATTAATGGGTGTTGTTAATGATTGATTTACTATTTTCAAAAATTCTTACAGCCAATTTATGAATTAAAAACAAAAATATACGAAATACTATTTTCAAAAAATTTACTTTCAAATATCATTTGTTATGAGTGAAAAATAGCTTATAATTAATTACTGTTTATAATTTTGTAAATATCTTGAAAGCTTTAATAATATTAACTTTTTCTTAAATCAATTCATTGTGAGAAATATACCAAATTTAATGGTAAATTTAAAAAAAAAAACTTTAATGTGTAGAAAAAGCTGATTATCAATGAATGAAAAATGTTTAAAAGGACCCAACACCTGACACGGAAAAAAATAAAATAATTTTATAAATATTTAATTATTTGATTTTTTGAATAAATTTTATAAAAATAATATTATAATTAGTTGCAAGCATATATATCATTAAATGAAAAAAATATTTTTTAATTTAAATATTGTAAAATATTTTAATTCATTACTTCTGCATTATAAGGGAATAATTTATAAAGTGAGTATATACAATAAATTTTAAAACAACAAAATAGAAACTATCGTCGGTTTTTTAGACAATTGCAAAAAAATTGATTTTTCAAAATTTTAATTATGCAAAAAAATCTAGAAACAATTTTTTTACAAATTCTTACAAAAAATTCAAATGCACTAAAAACATTCAGGCAAACAAAACAATTTACGTTGAAATGCTATTTTTGAGCAAAATAATTTATGTAAAAATTATTAATCAAAAAATAATAAGCAAGAATTAATTGAGGAACAACTAGACGCTTATTTGTTAGGTAATTTATTTAATCGAATAGTGAAAGCCTGTCTACATAATCTTAAAGAATTTAAATTTAGTTAATTAAACAAAAAGTCAAATACTGTACTTTAATTTTATTGCCTTTCTAAGTAGTTATTCTTTAAAAAATTACAAAATTAATCTCTAATGAATAAATAAAAATCACCAAATGATTTCCGAAATGCATTAAAATATGAAATATTGAGAGTGAAAAAACTTAAATTAATATCATGAACCACTAAAATAAAATAAAAATTTAAATAATATTCAATGAAAATTATATATGCATTTGAGTTACGATAAAAGACATAAAAAAGTTTTAAAATTAACAAATTATAATAATGAAAAAGATATTTATATAGTTTTTATTCTTCAATTCAATGATATCTTTAAAGTACAACATTTGCTAGAAATTATTTTTTTAAAGCTAACTTATAAATTTCAAATCATTTATTGAAACAATTCATCTTGATATCCATTATCTTATTCTGAAAAGAAAAATTTTACACACACCCATCAAACACACAGCCCTTCTCTCGTTGCCACTGCACGAGGCGAGATTTGCTCACAATTAAAATTAAATAATTTTATTATTTAATATATTAAGCAACGATATTCTTCTGAATTAACATTAATTTGGAATGAATAAAAAGAACAAACAAATATTTATTTAAAAATTATAAATTTACGAATTTTTAGAAAATTTTTTTTAAATTTTTTGTAAATTCTAAAACAAAAAAATAACATATATTTGAACAAATATAATGAAAATTAAATTTATTAAATAACATAAGAAAAATAAAAGAAATTTAAAAATTTTAGCCACAGCAAAAGAATCAATGAGATAATGTAATTTATTTGCTAAAAGCCCCAGATTTATATTATGAATAATTCTAAAAATTATATTCATCTAAGTATATGAATTAAATCAAATTGATAAACTTATTCGAAAATATATCTCATTCAATTAACTTTTTAGCAAAAAATAAATAAAAACTAATGAAATTCACAAGAAATATAAAAATGTAATTATTTTTTGTGTTTAGTAACAAATTTTTATTTAGTAACAAATTTTTATTTTTATAATATTTTTATAATGGTGAAAGTTATATAACAGCTCCGATTCGGACAATATTTCTTCAAAAAATACGTTCAGATATACATTTTAATTTTAAAATATTTTTCAAGAAATTAGGAGATTAATTAAGCTGGCGAATTTGATTTAAAGGTTCGGAACACCAAAATGCAAAATTATTACTAAAAATAGTATTGATATATTCACTAAATATGCAAATAAGAAAAATAATAACTTATAAAATGAAAATTAATATTGTTTTAAATAAATATAATAATAAAGATACATTATCAAGTTTATTAAAAAAAAGTATGAAAGTAATAAATAAATTACAAAGTAAATAATTTTATCTACTTCATAAACAAGAAGAAATAATTGCAATTTTAACAAAAAAAGACCTAATATCTACAACAACAAAAAAATCTAGACATTTACAAAAATACTTTCACCATCAAATAATAAAAATAATAAAGTAATTTAAAAAATATAATAGTCTTTAACTACAAAAAATAATCGTCAATCGGATGTCATTAAAGAATAAATGAAAAATTAATGAAAATATAATAAATTAAAGAAATAAATTCAATGAAATATAAGAGAAATAATTTTTAAAAAAATTGTTCAATTGAACATTCAATTAAAATTATTACCAAGCTAAGGAATAATAATAATTTGCCAACTTTCAACGGATAAAATCACTAGATGTATTGCTTCTCCATTGCTAGATTTGCATATTAACCGTTTATTAAGAAAATTACTAAGAATAAAAAGTATTAATAAATATTCCATTATCAATATAATTGGTAAAGAAAAATTATTTAAAAAATGTTATTTGATAAGACCGGCGATTTTGGCAAAACGAGTAAAAAATTGTAAAATTTCTGAATATGGCTTTCTACTAGGAGCTTGTGTATGATATTTAAGGTCGATTGCTTATCGTATGACATCGTATGACAAAAATCAGAGAGAACTATCAAAATCAGTATTTTGCTTCATTTTTATTTAGCAAACTGTAATAACTATTTTTAAATTTATATTTTGCATTGAATTATAAACATGCTTGTAATTCGAATTATTTTCTTAAAATTTTTAGTTTTTATTAAATATTTATTAATAATACATTTATTTTAGAGTTTTTTTCTTAATGTATTACCTTTTTTAATTTTATTACTTATATTATATATTAAAATTATTGCGTAAATTTTTTTTTTCGAGCATTCGAAGTCACTTACAAATCGTAATAAAGGCATAGATTTCATAATTGGCATCAATGAATGTTTTTGTAGATTAAACTGGCTGCAAATGTTAATAAATAACAAATATCCCAAAATAAAGTAACTGTTTAAAAGTACCTGAAGAATTTAGAATACGAAAAACCAAATCAAAAACTTTTGGACTGAGTCAATAATATCCAAGTCTTATCTTATACATCGAATACAATCAGAAAAAAAATTAACGTTCTTTAAAAAAAGGTATTCAATATTGTCAATAACATTGTTTTTAAGCGTATTAATGCAAATTTAAAGGTCTTTAACATTATTTAAACTGATAAATATTTTTCGATTGAATTCTAAACAACCGAAGTATTTGGCTACAGAAGAAAATAGTCAAATTTCATTTGTTGAAAAATAATTATGTTTACAATAAAAATTATAACTCTATTCAGTTGTATATGCGTATTACTACAAATTCGTTTTCTAAATCAATAAATAAAATTTTAAAGTATTACTTGTTTTACATTTATAATCATCGAGTTTTAAATATTTTTTAGATACGAACACCGACAAAAAAGTAATTTGTGCTTATCAACATTTTAAATTTTTAAATTAATTAATTCATTGTATTTTTTTAATGCATTAAAATTTATCTGCTTTTTGAAATTATTGGTAAAATTAAATAAATTTACCATTGATTTATTTTTGAACATAAATCATTAATGATTCTTATTTTTATTAAACCATTTACTATTTTATAAAAACTTAAATTAACTTAAATTAAATCTTGATTTTTTACCTTTAATTTACTTGTTCTTTTTATTTTAAATACAAAAGTTTCCATAAATATTAATATTTCACAAAATAAATACTAAACCAATGGAATAAAAACTAAATTCAATTATCAGTAACTACTTGTTAAATTTTAAACTATTTTTAAATATTCTTGAAGGCTTAGAATTTAATTTTTAAAATTTATTTCATTTTGATTGCTTAAAAAATTTATAAAAAGTAAAATTAAGAAAGGTACAAACCAGGGATGGCACGGAATTCCGATTTCCGACTTCCGATTTCCGATTTCCGACATTTTTGGGGTCGGAATTCCGATTTCCGATTTCCGAAAAAATTTTGGACGTCGGAATTCCGATTTCCAATTTCCGAAATTTTTGATAAAAAGTCGGAAATTTTCGGAAATTTCTTTTTTTTTTAATTTTATTTTTGAATTTACAAAAACGTTTTGCCAATTCAAAAAGATTTATTTTCGGGTGCCAAATAATTAATTTTTATATGCATTTTCTATTTTATTTTCAAATGAAATAAACTATTTTTAGCTCAATGTCCCAAAAAACTGTTGATGATGCTAGCAGTTGGTGGTATTATTTTATCCGTACGGATGAAACCCATGTTAAATGTAATAGCTGTGAATGGGAGCGAGTCTATGACAGTAAAAAAGGGACAAATTCATTGAAATGCCATTTGGAAAAAAAACACCAGGATAAGTTCAAGGAGAAAGAAGAAGCAGAGAAAAAGAAAAGAGACGCTGAAAATAAACGGAAAACAGCGAGAGAGCAGCAGCCGAATCTTTTCAAGCATGGGTTTTCCTCCTCTTGTCAAACAGAGCAACAGTCATCACGCAAACGTCAACATTCGCCAATAAGAAATTTTCCAATTTTCAGTAATTTTTATTAATATTTTTTGCTACCTTCAACCTTTTTAGAAAAATTTGAATTCGGAAGTGAAAACGAGGCGTTATTGGAACAAAAAATTTCGGAAATGGTTGCACTTGATTATCAGCCATTTTCAGTGGTCGAGGATGAAGGATTTACAAGGCTTTTAAATTTTCTAGCCCCTGGCTACAAACAAAAGTAAGATTTAATTTTGCGACAAAACTACTATTTAACTTAATTAAGGACACGAAAGCACTTTTCCGACTCATTAATTCCCAGCATTTATCAAAAATTATCGCAAAAGTCAAATCAAATCTAACAAAATCTGACCATTTTTCATTTACAATCGACGGTTGGACTTCAAGGAATGAAGCACAGTCATTGGTTTCACTAACAGTTCATTACATTGATGAATTATTCGAGCCAAAATTTTATATTTTGGAGGCAAGGCCCGTTCATGGGCGGCACACGGCCGAAAATTACGTTGAAATTTTAAATGTAATAAAAGATTAAGTTTTTAGAATTAAATCAATTTTTTAGGATTCTTTGGAACTCTTTGGCATTGAGCAGCACAAAATCCACTTATTTATGCGCGATGCTCAAAGTACAATGCAGGCAACCACGCGTGGTGTTGACAGTTTTGATTGCTTAGCCCATAAGATTCAATTGGTTGTAAATAGTTGCTATAATTATACGCAGTTTAATTTTTTAGTCTGTTAATGATGGGCTGAGAACAATTGATGGTTTTCGGACAATCAGGGAGAGTGCAAAAAAAAATAACGCGAAAGATAAGAAAAAGTCAAATTTGCAAGGACCGGCTCAAGGAATTACAAAAATTCAACGAAATTCCGCAGCGAATGTTGATTAAAGTCACTAATTCCGAAGATTATTTGTTTTAAATTTAATTTTAGGACGTTGAAGTCAGGTGGAACAGCACATATTTAATGTTAAAAAGTTTGCTCGAAAACCGAAGGGTGTTGTCGATTTCAAGCCAAGAAGATAACTTACCCAAATTTACGGAAATCGAATGGGAAATGATTTCGGCAATCGTTGAAGTTTTGGAACCAGTAATGAAGGGAAGGACAAACAACAATATTTTCTGTTTTCAAATGTATTTGGCGACATTAGAAATTGAGAACAGGCGTTGTTCAATTTCTTCATGTGTCCCTATTGTTACCACGATTATTCGGCATTTGGAATGCAATGCCAATCGGCCACAGATTCAATTAAATGAATTCCGAAAGGCAATTAGTGATGGACTCAAATTTCGTATGGCAAAAGCGGGGTGGGAGCAGTGGTGTTGCACAAATTCCGCATTGCCAGGGTTAAAGCGGAACAAGTTAATGCTCTTTTTTTATTAAAAATGAAAATTAATTAATAGGTGCCTCGGTGTCGCAATAATGATTGATCCGCGTTACAAAATGAAATTTTTTGAAGCCTTTTCCCATAATAGTCATCGCAGTTTGTTGGAACATACGGCTGCTGAATTTGCAACTCTGTCCCCAAATGGCAATCAAAGTAGTGACCATTTAGAATCGCCAATCCGTTTGGGTGGCATATTCGCATTAATGGAGGCTCAAGAATGTCATTAAAAAACAATTTTTTCTTACGAAAATCATTTTTAGCCGACCAAAACGCATTCATCCAACCAATTTCTGATGCCAATCAACCCGATTCATTAAATTTGGATCCAGAAACACAAGCGATCGTTCAAGTGGCTGAATACCTGGCGGAAAAGCCTATACCTTTCAACTCCGGTCCCTTCGTTTACTGGAAGTTGAAAGAAGAAAATGGAAAATGGCCTCTTTTTTCTCGTGTTGCCCGAAAATTTTTGAGCGCGCCTTGTGGATCAGTTGAAAGCGAAAGATTGTTTTCGAAAGCCGGGCTAATTTGTACGGATTTACGAAACCGGATCAAGGGAGATAATGTTAGGAAATTAATATTTTTGCAGTCCAATTTATCGATCGTTGAATTTGATTATTAATATTAACTTTTGTTTTAATAAATACCTTTCTAGTTTTATTTTGTGGTCTATTTAATATTTAGAAAATTTTTAGTATATTTTATATTTTATGAAAAATTTCCGATTTCCGACGTTTTTGGGGTCGGAATTCCGATTTCCGACTTCCGAAAAATTTTTGGGCCTCGGAATTCCGATTTCCGATTTCCGAAAATTTTTGGACCCCCGGAATTCCGATTTCCGAAAATTTTTGGGGTCTCGGAATGCCATCCCTGGTACAAACCAAATAATTACAATTCATAAAGAAAATAAACAATAATACATTAAAAATAAAAACAAAAACCTTCAAAATTATAATTA